>JAHWFP010148241.1:15487-42932 GCA_023313725.1 Lithobius niger
GCTACCCAGCATGAAAAATCAATTAAGCCATTAAAAAGGCCTGATTGTGGAAGACTCCCCTCGCCAACAAAGAAAAAATGGCCTAATGATAATACTCCCCAGGAGATTATGGCCTACATTGCCTCAAAGAGGAGAAAGCGAGCAAAAAGCCCTGGAAAAACTCAGAGTAAGTTGCCGCTTTAGGAACCCCTCCAAACCTCAAGAAGCTGCTTGGATGAATTTTTTACCAGTTCCAACTGCACTTTTAACTCCACTTCGAACTTGTACTCTGCCTCAACAATGGCAACCAACAAAGCTCATTCCCATCGTTACCATACTCGTTCGTTCCCAAACTAAGGCAACTGAATCTGAACCTGAACCTCACTAACTAGACCCACCCTCCAAACTCCAACAAGGAGAGGTCGAATAGGTGCGGACAGCGAAACTACCGGTGACCACCTCAGCAGTCTATTGGGTGCCTTCAGCGAATGCCTAAGGGATTATAGGCGAAATGAAACGACAAGTTAGCGTAAGAGTCAGAGAACACTTAAGCCACCTCTAGTTCTGATAAGCGTAGAACCATCACCGCCCACAGTGAATGATTCGAACACCGTGTAAATTGGGAGGGGAAAAAAGTGATGCTACACTCCAATACCAAGAAAGAAGCATACCTATGGGCCTGGAATCCCTTGCGATTAAACTCTGCCAAGAAAAATATTTACCACTAATGAACGTACAAAACCCCTCCTGCAAGAAAATCTTGCAGTATGTCGCAACTATGCTACACACCCAACTCGACACACAGTGGCAAGACTTCATTACAACACCTCTTTTAAAGCGGGCGACACTGTCACCAGCAAATGAAGCTCCTCCAATGCCCACAGAGAGGCGCTAGATTCAAATACTGTGATCGTTTTGAGTGTCTTTTAGTGGTACTTGCTGTTTTCTCGACACCAGCCTGAAGAAATTGGAAGTACGTGAAAAGACCACCGTAAATTTGCAAGCAGTAAAAATTACGCGAACGTCTCTTCTTTCATACTGATCATTTCTTCTTTTGCTGAAGTCGGTCTGGTTTTGTGCTTGTTAATACTACAGGCTGTTTACAGAAGCTATTACATATAAAGACGGCCGTTAAAAATGTCCCGATAAAAAATTCCATTAAAAATTTCTGAAGAATAAACAGCCAGTTTACCGATTTGAGCATCAGACTTTCCCATGAATACAAGTTTACACTTTTTCATGTTCTTGTGGGATATAGCCATGAGTATCTAATTCCTAACAGAACTTTAACACAACGATGGATTTCCTCTAGCTAAAAAAAGTTGTCTTTCATTTTCCACACAGTTAAATTGCCCCCTTAAAATAAAGTTGATTTAAATCAATAATTTTTTTTAAATAGATTTACATCATGATTTAAATCAGCCAACACAGCTGTTACCTAAACGCAGGGATAGGTGTTTGCCGTAGAAAATCAGTTTTTGACATGACGTGCCAAAAACCGTGCGAAAACCAATAAAATGACGACGGAACTACTCCAAATTTAATCAACATGGTGCATAATAGTGTTAGGGATTATAGGAATTACAGCTATAAAGAAACTTAAGTTAACATAAAATAAAAACATCAAAAGCTCTCTATTTTAAATATAATGTAGTGATCTTATGGTGATAAAGGTTTCTTAAATTTATGAAAAACTTCGAAGGACTAACTGGCTAGACCTAATTACTACTGATAAAAAACGTACTGCTGTATAATGGCTTTATAAAATTAGTCAGTTATATTTGTAGTACAAACAGGCTGTAATGGGTACAATTTTCTTGTTTATTTATTTCCATTTATTTTTGCTAAAATAGTATTTTAACAGTTAAACCATGCGTGAAAAGGGATTTTTAAAACGACGATTAAAACCACGGTATCAAATAAAACCTGTTGCGTATCAAAACCTTGTCAACCCTACCTACACAACATTAAAAAGGTATTTTTTTAAATGTTAATTTTTTTTACAGCTCCATTGTGCACTTTTATGGCATGACTGTTGATTGAAAGACCGGCAATCGGTGATTAAAGTGGTAAATTTTCTGCATTGATCGCCAACAAAAACCACAACTTACCACAAATGAAGAACAAGTATTCAGTCCTCTTGAATTTTTGGTGGAAATAACTATCTACCTTCTTTAGAAAAAAGCTTTTTTTTTTAATATGTGCACTCAATACGGTCATTACACGGTTGTCAGGTCAAAAATCTGCGCTACATACACACCACCACCACCAATTTGCACATCTAGATGAGCTGCTTGTCAATTTGGCAATCAGTCTAGGGCGTACCGATTTTTAGAAATTATTGAAGCACCTCCCGTGAGATTCATCAAGGTAGCTTATGCCGAGTAAAACGTTGAATGGCCAGGGATTCGAGAGTAGGCCTACACAGGAAGTTAGCAACACAGACGTACATTCCCAGGCAATAGGGTGTTTTGGTCTTGCAACGATGTTATGCGATTCCATTGAGCTCGTTTCCCGTACTTTTGCATCTACATGGTATCCAATCCCGACTTGTAGCCGACGCCGTATCTCTGCAACGTATACAGCGTCACAGGAGCGGCATGGTTTACAGTAGACCACTCAATCGGGTACCTAGAGAGTAAGACAGTAGGGGGCAAGGCACAGTATCTGCCGAGTGACGTGGGGGAGGAGGCGGGTTCTTCATTTGTGGTAAGGTGCGTTTTTTTGTTGAAGAGCTTGTTGATTTTGCCAAATAACTTGAGAAGCAAGTTACCAACGTGATATAAGCAGCATCAAAAAGAGGGAAAAACCCTCTCGAATGTGAATCCAGTAGCAGTCGCCACTTGGCCAGTAGACCTTACAGAGCACTTGCCATTTCACAATTTCTACTCGCCACATACCAATGACAGGGATATGTGGCGAGTAGAAATTGTGAAATCGTGCAAGATGTATGGTGGTTGACAAGAGTTTAAGTTGTGTAGGTTAGGCCTGATGAAGACAGACGTCGTCGGTCTGTTGAAAATTTGCAAGAATACTGGTACAGTATTTTGATTCTGAAATTGTGCGTAACAATCTGTTTTCAACAATCAAGTATCAAGGATGTATGGTGTTTCTAATTCATGCATTTACGAAATTGTAAAATTCTCTTTAACCCCAGTATTAATGAAAATAAAGCAATTACGTAGCCCTTATAAATCTAAGCATAATGCCGAAAACCGTTTGTCTCTAACTTGTACGGTTGCCGAGATATCGCTCTTTGAGTGTCATTCTCGATTGCTAGTCGCCATTTTGGCGAGTAGGGCTAAATTTCAGGTCGCCAACTGCTGATTTCCATTCGCCAAACGGCGGGTGGCGACCGACATTTGAGAGGGTTGGCGGGGAAAATATGAAAAAGGCAATTGGAATGTCAATATCTATACATTTTTGTTACTGAAAAAAATCAATACCCCCAGTAGCAATACAAAAACATAAATGGTTCACAAGTTTTAATTTTTTTAGGTCCACAAGCTCCAGAGAACCCAATAATTTTCTCTTATAAAACTAGCCACTTACCATGCCATATGTATCCATGAGCATCCCACAAGGTGGCAAGTGTATGACGGGCCCCATCCCAGAAGTCTCTCGCATAAGCATCTTTTAGTCGATGCCGGTGCTTATATATGTGTAGGAACAAGACAGAAAGATAAAGGAAGCAAAGAATGAGGAATGGAAGGAAGAAGGCCATCTGAAAAAAGAGAAGAAGATAAATAAATTTATAAACACATACTATATACAGTACAAAAAACATGTGCTTGTATGCTATTTTCTTATTACAGAGACGTTCCATTAACTGGCAATAAGAAGAGTTGTTTGACTGGTTTGTAATCTTATGGGTGAAACAAGAGCTATCTATAGGCGACAGAAACTTTTGAACATTCAAAGCTGTTGTAACTACCGTTGCTTGCTCGAAGTCCTTGGCTTTGTCCCTTCGTCTTTCTTCCATTTAACTAGCAATGGAAGTGACTGAATAGCCACAAGTATTTAAAACGAGTATAATTTTAGACCATATAAGACGCTGCAAAGCAAAATAATTAGGCTAAACACAGCAGTAGCCCAAATAGAAAGAGTATTTTTTGTTTCACCTTTGTTCTCTTCAAACCACATCGTACTTTTACTTGCACTCAGAATCTTATCAGTAAAATTTTGAGGGTTTGAAGTTTGAATAAAGCATTTATTTTGTGTGCTTTTCCACCATTGTGTGCTAAGGTGTATCATTGGTGCTATGAAGAATCTAATAAAACACACTGGAAATACAAGAAGACCAACCAAGAAAAATTTGATTCTAGCCACAAAAGGTTGTAGGATAAAGCTAATAAGCTTATTGGTTCGGGAAATAAACTCTTTGTTAGCTCATGATATACATTTTTATACCTCACAACCTTCCGTGACTGAAATCACAGTGTTGGTTTTTTTTGCATCTGCTACGTTTTTGATCAGATCTCACTGCTTTTGCCAGCTGTTATTGCATGTTTTTCTTCTCATACGGTCATGGCACGTTAATCTAATCAGTAAAGTTGTCATATGTTTTTCTTTTCTACCTTAATAGTTTTAAAAAAGACAGGGTATAAGTAGTCCATTTAACTACCATGTTAATGACCCACTTAATCAGTCTTGTTCACAAGGCTGATAAACACACTTTGTTATTCAATGTTTTTTATCCACCAATGTATTCCACCAAATTTAATTAGTGAAGGTAGAGTTAAAAACTTTGCATCCCAATGGTTAATGCTCTCACTCAATAAGAGGTTACAGTAATTACTAAGTTACAGGTCTAACAGTCTTAGCTGTAAACTTTAATTTACTCATGCGTTTTGCTTCCCATGACACGAAAAGTAGCAATAAACTTATACCATACAATGTTTTTACCACCAATTGTTAGCGATATTAAAGCTCATTTCATACCGATACTTTAGTCTGCATTGATTGTCTCGTTTCCTTAGTGTTGCCAATATTGATATTTTTTCGTTACTGATACTATTTTTGATATCCAGAATTTATAGGGTTGAGGAGGACAGTTTGTGACAGAGAACCTCTTCTGAAACGTCTTAGATTCATCGAGGAACTCAGCTACTGTCTCAGTTGGCCTTGCGCCCAATAGACGAACTAGCATGAACATATTAATTAACTGTGTTGTCACAAACCAGAATGATTTTCATATTTTAAAATCACACTTTATAATTTTAATTTTTACCGCATTAGTATTTTAGATATCTGATCTCATAATTATTGGCAAATGATTAAAAATTAGTACTGCACAAACACAGTTGAAACGTCAAGATTATTGTTAAGCACGCGAAGGACCATTTAATCACAGGATGTTAATAAATATCGTTCCCAATATTCAACAGAAAATCTCCTAGACGCCTCATTTTAAAACGGATTTTTAGCAAGAGATTGACTAACGGTAAGTAAATAGAACTTTGGGACCCTACTTGATGCAGAGGATGAGAAAAATGGCATTGAAAGTGAGATAGGTGGTCCAGAAAGATTTCTGTAACAGCTAAAATAACTTCCTTACAGAATTTAAACTGTAGAATTTAAACTGAAACCCCTAAAAAGTACTTATTACTGTATGCGTTAGATGGATGGTTTACATGTTATCTTCCCATGGTAATTAATAGATGATTAAAGTGATTATTTTTCACAAAGTTGTAATAAATAGCCATATTACATTTTCCTGTACATTTTCGTGGATCCAGAAATCCGTATCTTCGCTGGTCTTTAAAACAGTGGCTTGCACCACGTTATAACTGTGCGCACCGATGGTTCAAAGACCGTCTGACGATGTGGATCGCTGAATTCATTAAAATTGAAGGGTAAACGCTACTTTTTATCAATTGTAACAGTGTGAAATATTAATCAAACTAATCATCAATCATTACGTGTTACTAGGCATTTTCAGCCACACCATTAATGCGGACGCTGTAAAAAATAATATTTCCGTCACGAAAGCATTCTGGTGACTCACATACTCAACAGTACATGAACTAGGTCAGCAAGTACAATGCGCTGCTACTATTACTTTGCAGGTCTTTGGCAGCAGATTAGTCACTCCAAAATACATTATACGAGACCATTAATGACAAGAAAGAACGTTATTATACAAAGAACAGATACATTATCAACAAGACATTTGCGTGTTATAAACCTCATTGTAGAACTTCCATCTTTCAAACTAATAGGGAGTGAGGTTTGTTTGGATAAGCCAATTTACAAAGAAAACAAAGCAATACAACTTTGTATTTGGCTCCGTTTTAGTTTTTGTGAATTTTAATTGAAGGAATGGCTAGGCTACTGAAAGAAAATTGTGCAAGGAAATGATTCCACAAATGAGAATAAATGAACGCCTGGTTCTTATTCCTTGTCTATGTAACATCAAATTTCTGAATCTTTCTAAGAATGGAAGTTCGGATAATCCGGGTGTTTGAATAAACGGGGTGTGGACAGTGGTATAAGTAGCATGCAGGAGGTGGGGGACGGGACAACCCAAAAAAAAAAAATAAAACGAGGCGAGAAAAGTGTTAGTCAGCACGACTTGTTTACCATTTTCTTTTTCTGATGGAGGCATAAATTACGCAAAAAAGGAAAAATAATCTAAAATACCGTTAATTTGGCAATTTTACTTTCATGACTCTTGCCTGAAGCAGTGGAGATAGTTGAAATTTGCATGTTTTTGAATGCTGGAACTTGGACGATTTTTGGTTTTGCATAAGTCTTTAAACTGTCTTTAAAATAATCTAGCAATAAAAATATGGTGGTCGTAAGTTTTCTAGCAGGGATCAAAACAAATGGGGGGGGGGGGGTGTAAAATGTCCCCTACCCCTAGAAAAAATTTACTTATGCCACTGGGATCAGATAATAGAGGTTCTGTTCACTAAAACTTTTATCGTGACCAACCTTGGCCTCCACTTACTAAGACTGGTGTGAAAAGCCAGAGGAGCCATCCGAAGAAATCGGGATCAAGGCAGGAATCGAGGAGATTGAGCCACTGCAGTGTGTGGTAGGTTGTGTTCCCAAACCACTCCATCTGGGCTAAGATGTAGAAAAAGTCCACCGTAGTCATGTTGACGCCAGCGCTGCTTTCAATGATGTCGAGCTGAAAATAAAGAAAATATCAGTACCATACCATTGAACCACTGTGAAATTTTGAAATTCTGATTTTTCATGGCAGGGGTGGGTTAGGCAACATGTTTTATAGTATTTACAAACTTGCGTAAAGAAAAAAAATAACTCTGGGATTCAACACCAGCCAGTTTCTATGCTGTGTTTGAAAACTGTTTACAAAATCTCTCAGCATGAAAAACACCCCATTGCCCTGTGGCACACTCTTCTGTAGCAAAGAATTTTTCCCCTAAGTCTTTAAATGCATTTTATTACAAGCGTTTCAGTAAACAATTTGATGGCTTTAACTTCATTGCTTTGCCAAACTTCAAATGCCCTGAAAGAAAATTAGACAGTACATAATAAATGTCCAACACACACAGATTAAACAGTAAATGACATACCAACCAGAGCAGGGTTTTCTGTTTTACATTTTAATAATTTTTTAAGATGTTCTGCTTAATAAACCCTTTGGACTTCTCAAGGAAGTTTTTCCCCGCTTGCACGCTGGAGGGATAGTGGCAAGAAGCTCACGAGCAGTCATGAGACGAAAGGCAGCTACAGCTTCTGTGGCTGTCTCTACACCTTAAATAGTAGGTCTAGATGACCTTAATCACCAAACACCAAAGTAAAAATTTTTAAATCAATAAAGGAATATATATAGGTACGACAGATGTTAGACATGCAGCACAACCCTGGTTAAGTGTATCTTTGTAAACATTTAAAGGAAAATCAACTTAGCCTATGATGTTTAAATACTGTCTAAAAATTCTAGATGGCCACTGCCATTTGTTTACCTAATTTTACACTAATTCTTTTTGGGGAGGGGGAGGTGTTCTGTTTATAGGTATAAGAAAAAGAAGATAGCTCCTACAACGAAGTGAGGCATATACTGTGTATTACAACCATAACGGGCCGAATTTTGTCCTAGCTTCTCCGTCGTTACTATTTGGTGTGTAGTGGTGCAGATGATCTCTACGGACAGGTAATACAATAAAGATCTGCACATTAACATCAGAATTCAATCTGATGTGCCATTCTGGAGTCCTTAAGTTATCAGGTTCTTTGTTTTAACATTGTCAGTAGGCAACAATGTAAATCAGATAAACCTTTTAGGCTGAGATTATACAGATGCAACAATTCTGGAAATAAGCAGTAGTTCACAGTGCCTACTACAGAAATTCGGTGGTACCACACTGTCATTGCGGGCAGGAAGTTAAAGGGAAGGTGGTTTTACAGTGGTAAGACATTTTGGTCATGGTTTTCGTTTCTCTTCAATTTTAACACAAACACGAGACACATGCAAGTTCTACATTATCAACCAACAAAATAGCATCCGAGTTTCCCCATGAATCTTACAGTTTAAACAAATGGGAATCGAAGTCTAGGATGACTCAGAAACACTCATAAACGAATAGTGACAAAATACGTAGTAATCTAAACCATGTTAAAGAGGTAAGGGACATGAGATAAGAGTCAGTAAGCAAAAAGCGATAAGTAACTTCCTCGAGCGAAGCGAAGACGCTGCCACACTGGAAATAAGCAGTTGTTCACAGTGCCAGTTACAGAAATTCAGTGACACCACACTGTCATTGCAGGCAAGAAGGCAAGGGGGAAGAAGGTTTTACAGTGGCAAGGGAGAGGAGCAGACTGATTGAGAGAAGCAAAAGAAAATTGGTGTTTGTTAGCCGATATTGTCATTAAAGAAACTAACTTTGATGAAGCATGGACATACACACGACAGCAAAACCACCTATTTATTACACCCATGCGGAGAACGGGCTTCCTCTAGTTGTAAATCATATCAAAAACAAAAACTGGTTAAAGGGGCCGCCAAGTTCCGAATGGTTCGGCCCTTCAAAGGAGTGATATCAACACACCAAAGCATTCGCCAAGTTAATCGCACCTCCTAATAGTTCGAAAGTTAAATGAAAACTGGAACATTGCTACTTTCGGTAGCAATGTTCAAGTTTTCATTCAACATCCAAAGTATTATTCGATGCGATTAAGTTGACGAATGTTTTGGTGTGTTGATATCACTTCTTTGAAGGGCCGAACCATTCGGAACTTGGCGGCCCCTTTAACCAGTTTTGGTTTTTGCGATATCACTCCTCTTTTTTAAATTGTGTACTGACTCAACTCCTCTACCGTGCAGATGTGTAATAAAGTGCCACTTCAACAAGAAATTGGTTTTCAACAATTTGCTACTATCTTTTGCCTATAGGCCGAACCATTCTCAACTTAGTCACCTCTTTATAGGTTTTTGGTTTGGTTTTAATTTTGTTGTAATTTGTTTTATTTAGTTAATTTGGTGTGTTGATATGATCACTCATTTGAAGGGCCGAACCACTCAACTTGGTGGCCTCTTTAACAGTTTTTGACTTTGTTATTACAGTTGGTTTATTTTTCGTGACTTGGACGTCAATACAATTTCTTTGCAACGTTGTTTAGATTTATCGTGATACACTAGTGTGTGTCTAGGCACGCACGTCAGTATATGCGTTCTCATTGTCCGAACTTTGGCCGTCCAATGAGAGACGATGCCAACAATACTAACAATGGTTATAACAATATTTCCGTACTTACGCGCCCTCCCACGCCATTCTAGTTGGTATGCAGGTTGTATTGTACTGCACCCATTCGTCCAATTTCATAGCTGGAAGCCTTCCCGTTATCTCGGTATCGATGAATAATCACCCTATGGAAATTAACATGGGGATGAGCGGACTAGCTAGCTAGATAGTAACTAGTAACACATTTACAACGTTATTGAGGGTCGGATTTTGCATTGAAAGCAGCTTAACTGGCATTCCAACACGAGTTAATTTTTGTGAGGTGGGTCATTGCTCACGATTTCAACACAATTTAATCTTTTGTACCGTCTTATTATTTTTCCCCAAGTACCTGAAATGTGCCGAACTATGCTTCAAGATATAAGATACTGACGCAATGGCGTCGCGCTACAATGGTTTACAACCAGGACAATTGAATTGATGTGATGTTTGTTGTGATGTTTGTTGCCTAACTTGGCGCGTCACACTGGCGTGTGTCTAGATATACAGACTAGTGGTAAGCCCGAGCTAAGTTCGGGGAGAAGCACATGTGTGTGTGAGTTACAAACGACGGGAGAACAACAACTCCACTAACTTGGCAGCTTACAAAATCAGTGACCAAGGCAAAGTCTCTTCCCCTCCTACTGACAGAAACTGCGTAGCAGACATTTTTCTTTGTAAATACTTTTTGAAACCGCACTTACTTTTGTGAATAAGCCCTACTGCCTCTATTATTTTCAACTAATTTCCCTGTGGGTCAACACACAATACCATTAGAACACATTTTAAACGAACTCGTTTGATGCGTAAGGTAAGGTTTAACTGAGAGTCTGATACGAAGTAACAGCTGCAAAGGAACACAAATGAACTTTCCTGTAAGGTTTCAGATACTGCAGTGTTGCTGTGTTGTTTAGTCCACGTGAAACCGTACTGCAGCTGTATTCAAATGTTTTTCCCATTTTTACTTTGCGCACGATATATGAGCTGATGATTGGTGCATTCTACTTGGTTAAACGAAAATGTTTATAAACTAATCGTCTTAGTTTGCTTAGCACAGCTCTACAGGCAATTCATAGTTCGTGCGAAAATGTGGAAATGTCTGGAAAGTAATAATGAAATTCCATGCCTGGAAAAGTGCTTGAAAATCTTGAAAAATGATATATGCATCATCAGTAGGGTGACGAATGGAAAGTAGACGACGTGACTAAAGAACACTAACAAAATTTAGCCAAGA
Organism: Lithobius niger; assembly: GCA_023313725.1. NCBI lineage: Eukaryota > Metazoa > Arthropoda > Chilopoda > Lithobiomorpha > Lithobiidae > Lithobius > Lithobius niger. The sequence continues at coordinate 26,393 of JAHWFP010148241.1, forward strand.
AAGTAGTAGTGTGTAGCCTTACAGTATTCTTCCTTTGTTTGGGCATGAAAATTTTTGTAATTTGGGCTCTGGCTCTAATTGTATTTACATGTAGAATGCATGGAGACAGCACTACGGTTTCACATGGACTAAACAGTACAGCAACACTGCAGTATCTGAAACCTTACAGGAAAGTTTATTTGTGCTCCTTTGCTGTTTTGACTTCGGATCAGTTAAACCTTACCTTAAACATCAAACGATTCGTTTTTGTTTTCTAATCCGTGCTACTTTGGCGTACCATGCAGTTTAGATCACTAGCTTGTTTTAATGTTTTGTATCTTATCAATTATGGTTTGCACAAACCAAAATGGAAAAACTCTTTAATCTTTGTTCTAAGTCTGGCAGCTGGCATTTGCTGATTGGCATTGTCGCACAATAACAACGTTTTTAAACAATGTACAACAATCACTCTGGTTGTTTACAGCGCCCTAACCCCTAAACCACTTGACGAATTAAAAAAGACCAAATGGAAAGGGCACATCTACAGAGAAATACCTGTAAAATGCGCTGGTCGCTGAGAACAAGCTTTATAGGGCAAGTAGTTTGATCTGTAGCGAGTGATCTGTAGAAACGTGTTGTGCCAACAAGAAGCACCAGCCAAACATAAAAATCACGAATTCCAGCTCAAGTCCAGATTTCCGATATGACAAATTAGAAATTAATAAGTTCGGACACATGTTCACTGAGTCCAACAAAGCTTATACTAAATTTGAATGGCAAATATTGAAAAATGGCGAAGAAATAAGGCTTCGAAATTTCGCTTTAACATGGGAGGTTAAGGTCATATCTTCTCTTATCTAGGTCAGAAGTACCTGCACTGTATGTTAAATTGAAGCAAATTGAACTACACGCAACAGTAATAAAATTTCACACCATCACCATTTTCAAATGGATCTAAAATGGCTGCTAACGCAACCATCCGTATGCTGTAATATAAAATAAGTGCTCCTGTGCTGCTCAGATTTGAGTTTATATGACGTCAAACTAAAGCTGATTTAATAATTAATAACACCAATTAACTTTTAAATAAGTATTTCCTAATAGTTTATGTTTGCAAATCTTATTTTCATACATGAATATATTCATTTCGTATACTTTGTGGGACTCGGGTCACCATACTTACTCATGTACTACATATCGCACAAGCTGACTGAGAAAAAACATTAGTACCTATTCAAAGATGATATTCGCCAGCACAAAAAGCAGTGTTTCATCAAGCACTGAAGGATCTCCAACTCCATGTAATGCAGAGACAGGGCAAGCGTAGATTTGCTACCAAAGCATGCAGCCATTCTAACTGGACATGGTAACATCAAAGTTACCTACATCACTTGCTGAGGTCTGCAATGCAAGCTGATGTGCTGAAGACCTGCGGAAACGCAAAACCTAATCGTAGGTTCATAACACGCCAAATTTGTTGACTAGGCCTACCTGTTGTTTCAACGTCAAATTCACTCCCAGTACTACAATGATCATCGTAACCATTGATGATCGGCGTTATCATATCGCAAAGCAACATAACTGTCATCGTGCAGTATGACCCAGGTGTACATTTACACGAGAAATCCTTCATCATTTCACTGGCATGCTCAGTAGCAATATCGGCATATATTCTCAGCCAATATGTGTGATGACGTATATGACAAAACGTGTCTTTTATGATATCGAAACGTCATCCTTGAATCAGCAGTTAGGTTTTTCCTCAATTATCTTGTGAAGTCAATTATCCCGAACGTTACTCGTATTTATGATTGATGGCATAGTTTTTCTGTACTTGAGGATAATGGTGGCAATGACAACACAAAATATAACACTTCTCCATGATGGCACAGCACAATAATCAAAGCCAAGAACCAAACTCTTCTTGGAATGATAGGGGATCAGTTGGACAAGGATGGTTAGTGTTTGTTCTTTTGCATGTATTGTTGTAACGATACAAAATAGAGGTATACGCAAAAGGTAATTTGATATTATTAGCACAGCATGAAGACAGTGCTTATTCTATTTTGTTTGTACACCAGAATTTTCAGAAAAGGGATGGGGAGGACAGCAGAAGCCACAGAGGCTAACAATGTTAAACGAGGAGAAGAGCACAACATCAGATTGGATGACAAGGGCGAAACGAATACGGTTTCAGCAAGCGAAATAGCAAAAACTTCTGCTTATTTGGGGCTCCATTCTACTGAATGGTTGACACCCAGGCCTAGGACAATTTTTACCAATTGATCATTTAATATCAATTTAATTTAATATTCATTGATATTAAATGATCAGATTAGAGCTCACGCGAACAAGATACAATGATGCATGGGCGCGAAAAATTAACATTGGCATTGCATCTTGTTTGAGTTACATTGTTGGCCAGAAGAATTCGTTATTGAGAAACAAAGTGAAACATCCTGGTTTTCATTCAAATCTTTCAGTTGTGAAATTTGGGGTACAAAGTCTATAATGAGCAGTTGACTAAACGGTCTTCGGGAGGTCAGATCAATTGTCTCCACAAATTGTTCTCTCGATTGTTTGCTGTGATTACAACTGCCAGCGCAAATGAAGAATCAACTAAGACTCTACTATGAGCTGGCACACGCTTAATCTAGACAAGCACTAGCGTGAGGCCGACAAGACCTGTGCAAAGCAGGTCTCAGCATGAACATAAATTTATACGCAATTCTAAAGCTCTTTTTACAAGGAAAATTGAGTGGAGAATGGACATACACGTAATAAACCAGTCTGTACTAATGAAAAAAAAAGGAAGAAAAAAAAAAACCAACTAATTAACTAATTTAAAAAAATGGCTGTATCATTTAGGAAAAAAAAAAGATTCGTGCTTGTAACCACACAGAACTCACAGTTGTGAAAGCACACTAATACAAATGGATTGTGGTTCATTCGAACCGAAAAAAATTCGACATAACGCCCTTTCATGCTTCACACATTACAAATGCACTACATAGCCACTGAAACCAAACAGAATTAAAACATAAACCCATTAACCAAGAAAAAACAAAGACCAAATAACGAAATGCCTGTATAAAACAAATTAAATACACCCAAACAGACTCACAGACATGGCCAAATTTAAATACAAACTGTGTTCATTTTCCGATATTACCAAGAAATAAAAACAATCCTCGTTCCCTGGAATTGGAGTTCAAATTACAGATCATTTTGTTCCCACAGCGGCGAGTTCTGTATGAATAAGAGCTCTAATCCTTTTTTTTTCTTCCGAATGAAGAATCAAGTTTTTTTTGGTTGAGTTAATTTATTATTAATTAGCTTTATTTGATGTATTATATTATACTTACATCAAACCTACACACGAAAATTTATTTTACAGTATATGGATGCCTTAGCATCATTTTTTGATTCTGGCTGTCATTTTAAAATGGTGATGAAAATTCATTACATTTAGTTTGACATACAGCACGATCAACTTTTGCAGCATCTGAAGTGCTGCGAGAGTAACCATGATGGATTATGGCCTTCATTTAAATTCCCGTTTCGCCGAGTAATTTTTTTTCCAAATTACGTGCCTTGCTCGCTGGCACAGCTAACTATATAACAATCAGAAACCGCACCTAACACAAATTCCTTTAAATTAGGAATGCATCTTAAACTTCTCCATCATCAAATTTGTTAAGAATAATTTGGTACGGCAAAACGAAAATTCCCCTTTCGCCGAATTTTAATCAGAGCTTAATTTTCGGCAAAACGGGAATCAGCAAAATGGGTATGGGTCCAAATTTGGCATCTGTACAACATAAATATTCTAATTCCATCAAAAACCATTGTGGGTCCGAAATTACATGCTTTTATAAAAATACCGCATTTCACTACTAGACATATTACATTATTTAGTAGATAGCGAATAAAACTTGGAAAGACTTACTAAATATTTGTCAAATTGCAACGCGTCCATTTTAGCTGAAAGGCTATGTCCTCACTTTCGTTGATCACTTGCAAATGACTTGACTAATTTTCAAGGAAGAGACTTTTTATCAAAGAGTACATCGACTTTGCACCCATAACTTTCACCAATGCGAGCAGATAATTGTATCCAACGTAACAAACAAAAAAATCCACTGTAACCAGACATGTTGAGCCTCGAACCCACACGTTTTCATCACGTGCATCAAGTAGCTATCATGTTTTCACACTAAAGTCCGAGAAGTCTGATCTTTCTGAACTTTCTAATACTATAAACGAAGAACATCTGCAGACTCCAGACAATTTGAACTTCGTACCAGGGTACAAGCAATGCCTCTTCTATTATCAACCTAAATAAATTTTAAAGTTGCAAGAAATAAGGTATGCTAAGTTGTGAAAATGATAAGCAATCCAGGCATCAGTAAAAACAGAAACTTAAAAGCTCTTTTTTTTTAAATCAAATGTTTGTTGTATGTACATAAAACAAATGAAATAAGTTTTAGAAATATAATAACCAGCAATGCAGTGGGAAATAGATCCACGCCTGGTTAGAGTGGGTGCTCCGGGAATAATTTTTTTTTAATCTACTTATATGAAAGTCTTACATGCGCCCCACCTACTACAGTCCCAGCTGTACTTGTGAGGCTGTAAGATGGGAGAGGGGGAGGGGGGTTTGAGGCTTAATGGCATGTCGATAGCTAGGTTATTAGCGCCAACGTCAGTCACAGTGCAGTGGTCCGGGCAGCCACTGCGCCACACATTACAGAGCTGTTAAAGGGTAATATTGCTACCTATTTTACTTGGTCCGACCCTGCCTTCCTAAATATAGCGGAAACAACCAATATCCGATAATAGACCGGTCATTATATATATATCCCGGTGGGAGGGGACAATGGATTTTTTAAACCTCTCAAGAGGAGGGGGGGGGGAGGTCACCCAAAAAAACCCTGACCAAACTGTTAGAAAATGATACTCACCAGTTAACATTTCTAAAAAAAACCCAAAAAAACACCGATGTTTCTAGAGGGCAGCACTATTCCCACTCCCATCCATCATTCAAGTTTGTAAGAGTTTGACGCTATTGTCAGTGTCATCCAGTGAATAAATCTTTAAACCCACTTTCTAAAGAAGTTTTTGCACCGTCGGGTATTTTCATAATGTTCATGTTTTGAAGGGCATGGACATGCTGACTCATTGCTTTAGTAGTATCAGTATGCATCCCTTACACAAAAAGTTATTCTACCGTCATGAATCGTGAATCTCGTTCCGAAGGTGATTCTTTGAATGGTTTCATGAACATATTTTGCTTGAAACAACCATTCGAAGTCGCGGTTTGTTTTCGATGCAATTGAGAACCAGCCGATGCAAAATGTTTTTTAATTAGTCCAAGGGAAATCATCAACACATAACCTGCAAATTAAGTTTACTTTTGCGGTTGAGTAGGTGTCAAGAATACTTTTGGAACCTGGGGGGGGGGGGCATTCTCCAGTTTCATTTGAATTGGACTAAGTAGGGGGGGGGCCTAGCATTTTCTTACCGCATGCTTACCAGCAGCGTTACCTATCTCACTAATGATATAGATAGATATTCAAACAACCCTCTCTAATGTCAATGAAGTAGCTGTTTTGCCATTAGACCTTAGAAAGCATTTGCCATTTCACAATTTCCACTCGCCACACACCAAATGCATCTTGCATGACACAAGGTGATTCTAATTCATGGATTTACAAAATTGTTTCTTTAAATCCAGCATTACTGCAGAAAAGTTGTTGTAGCCTAGCCTATAGCCCGTATAAATAAACCTGAACATAACACTGCAAACCGTTTGTGTCTAACTTACGGTTACCTAGGTATCCCTACTACTCGTTAAGTTTTATATTGCTAGTCGCCGCTCGGGCGAGTTAAGATAATTAAGCCAACTGCTGATTTCCATTCGCCAAATGGTGACCGACATTGCAGAGGGTTGTCGTCAAACTAATTATTTCAAACAACATTGGCGGCGTGATAAGTGTCCTCAAACTCTCTAGGCTACTAAATATATAAATTGCTAAATGAATTTATCTTCATTTATGGGCCAGCGTACTCCTATTTCATGTAAAATTGTTAATTTCTAGTAGTTTTTTGCTACAATACCCTATACTCATAAGGTGCCAATTAAGGTGATCTAGAAGCAATATAAAGTCTACAAATACATAAGCCACAATCACTTCTTCTCATACTTTAAATTTATGCTTTTAATGAGAAATAGGCCTACTGCATATTATAAACAACATTTAACTAAAATAAACAATTCTGCGAGGCTCCTCACTCTATAAAGTTGCACCCGTTTCTTCAATGACCGATCGCAAAATAAATTTTGGCTCAATACAATTTACATCACTGTCAGTGCTTTCAATGGCTTTCAATCTTTTTGCTTTTAAAAAATGTAGAATTCTTTTACAGAGTAAACATACAGGCTAAAGTTACTTTATGAGAATAAAGTATGTTTTTAGAAAGTGAAGTAGGCCATACGGTGGCCAAAATACGGACGAAAAAAATTATGCTTCTGGACCCACGGCTTACACTCATCACAGAAATATATATATTTTTTACGCAAAGACCAGCCAACATCTACCAAGGTAACCGGATAAATTTACACAAATTTAATTATCAATTATCCTAAGCCTTCTACTTACCCTTGGCAACAAGCACTTTCTTTACCGATAAGACAACAAGCACTCGGAATAAAAAATCTAACACTCCAGTTCAGATTTTTTAACTGAAGTGTTCCGGCAAGCCTGGAGATACAGTGATTACATCACAGGCGGATCTACTAATCTGAAAACATGTATATGTTTCAGACAGATCTCTTATCAGTGATCACGTGCGCTAATTATACAAAGTGAAGTCGATATATGTTTTTCTACCAAATAGCCTACCACCGAGTTTGTTACCATTTCAGCAATCTAAAATTAGATTAACGGTATCTTCAAGACTCAAGAGACAAATTTCATCTAATCTAAGAATATTATAGCGATTACAAAACCCTAAAATCTTTCAAGGCAACCCCACTTGGCATCACAGCCAAATGTAATTTAATTCCAAGTTTGTTGGTGACACTGAAGATAACCTACTTGCATAACTCTTTTAACGTCTCTAAGTTAAATGTTATTAACAAGATTATAACCGTATAACTGGGTTTCTTTTTTATCATCATCTCCGGTCAATCACCGAACACAGAAGGTGAAGGGCAAGTTGGGGCAGTCACTGTAAAATTATCGTTTCAAACACCAATCTTAGTAGGGCCTAGCCTAAACAAACATACTCTCCATTGGTATTCCAAAGTGTACGACATTCCTCTAACGACCATTTACACGTTAAGTCCTCTGCCGGTTAATTGCCTTACTGCATGCACACGATATAAGCTCTGTACAGGTAAATTAGCAACCATTTAGATTACACAGGAAATTTTTTTCTGTTGTCAAATTTTACACTGTTAGTATGCCAACTTCATCTTTACTACATTTTCCTCACATCATACTCAACCCAGTTTCGAATTTCTTTGACGATAAATGCTCTTTGATGATAAATGCTCTTTGTATTCTCGGAAAGTTAAACTTACCTATTCTACTTTTATTTGTTGCTTTTCCAAAACATTAGGTTTTAATTGCCAGACTTCATATCTTTGTTTTGTTAATTTCTTGGAAGCTAATAGCCCATTCTGACTGCAACAATATCAACAACCATCCATCAGGCTTTGCTGCCAATTATTGCTGGTCGTTGTAATTCACAAGTAGGCCTAGCTCATTTCTTACTTTTCATAACCCACTTTCATCACCCACCAACCGGTCAATGGCTGTTTAAAAGTAGTTACAAAGTTGATAACAGAAAAGCAAGATAATGGCAGCCTACCATTACGAAGCTTCGATTAATACCGTTTGCCTCCACAAACGTCTCCGCAACATGATTATCATGAAGAATCGAGATCAGCTAAACATGATGCTACTTAGCTGGCAATAAATTTCTTTAAATTTTCAATAAAATAACCTCGGTTAATGGGACGGTATGGCCCCCAGAAGCCAGTGTAAACATTCTGGGTGATCCCATAATACCTTTCTTATCATGGTTGTTCCATCATTGGTTGATTGCTCGTTGGTCGCAGCATTTTAGTGCTGCCATTCGTTTGTGCTGCAATCTGAACCAGCCCTTCTAATGCAAGTATAGGTGGACTGCCTAAATTTCTAACCTTACTAGAATTTTAATAAGAAAAAAGCAGTAAGAGGAGCGGAGAAGCAAATGCCTAGGCTAAGGAGCGGAGGGGCAAATGCCTAGGCTAAGGAGCGGAGGGGCAAATGCCTAGGCTATCATAGATGGAGGCCAAGACAATACGCATTCAGAATAGGTCCCACAGGAGTTTGGTAATCTCTTACACTAGGCTATCTTGGCTGGCACTGACAAGGCAGATACTCTTGACAGGATCCCGTTTTCCAATCACCGACCAGAACAATTTCATCAGGAACTAGTCTAGGCTAAACTCTGCCACCGCTTAAGTGTTTAAAACGGCTCTTGAAATTTTTTGTTGTACATGCCATTATGAGTTTGGTCCAGTCAGGAGACCCATTGGCCTAATCTTCACAAAGAACAGAAGGAATACATTTTACCACCAAACGAAGCTGTGCAACAGTTCCCATGAAATTTTCGGTGAAGTTAGGGTCGTTCACCTTCTTCAGCAATAAAAGTGTTAAGTGTATCCCTTCTGTTCTTTGTGATGTATAACCTAAACCACTGTAAACGGTATTTGCCGATCTTCCAACCATTGAATCTTTCTTTACCTTTTCACTCACAAATTAATTTTACCTTATAAACTATTTGTTACAAAATTGCTAACCAAATTTGTAGTTTGAATCATACTGGGGCTAAAGTCTAAAATACACCCATACCCGATATCCTTCTGAAATTGATTCCAAATGGCTCCAGCACCTTCATACATCCAGGAACAGTCTGTTTCATAGCGCGGAAATGTGTTCAATTGGTCAATTTGTAGCTCCGCAATCCGTACATTTATACGGTGTATGCGTTCGCTCGCGGGGCCTTACGGAGCAGGGAAACTTGTATTTTTTTTCGTAAACAGTTAAGATAAGCGGGTAGTTATTGTCAGTTGCGTGTGCTTTTGTTGTTATTGTCGGTTAGGTTATAGGTACCGGCTTCTGTTTGGAGTTTCACTTGTAATGAACTGGTTGGGGTTTGGCGTTTCACTTGTGGTGCTTCACTGCGCAGCGTCGTCAGCCTCGAGCCTGCCGCGGCTTGGGACCAAAAACCTTGGGTTTAAAACATGGGATCAGTTAAAACATGGTTTTAACACGTTTCTACGGCTTGGAATCAGTTTGTAGTGCCTTTCCAGCCAATTTAATGCAAGTTTTTTGTCTTTTTCTTAAAATTTGGGCCATATGCGTGAAGTAGACTTGTGCCCATACTGGTGCTAACTTAAGTAAAAATTTCAAAGACGAGCTTACTTTAACAGTACCTATGAATTTTTGCAAGGAAAGCAATACAATGTAGTGAGTAAGAACAGTTTTGAACATCGTGTGTATTGGCTGTCGAAACTTCGCACATAAAAAGTAATCTCGTCTTCGAAATTTCTGCATAAATTAGTACCAATACGTGTTCCAACTTTCAAAGTAGTTTAAATCACATTTCTCCTATTCAAATTTTCTTTCAATTTGAGGCCTGAAAGTGCAACAGATGATAGAAGCTCCCATGCTTGGACCTGTTATTAGTCCTTGGGCCACAGAGCCCTACAGTTTCAGTGTGTAGAGATAATTGTGTACCACCAGATCTTTGGCCTAGCTTGTAAAGCTATGTTGGCTGACTACAAAAATCTAATTATCCGGAAATAGAAGCTGTTTGGGTACGAATAGCGAAAGAAATACGGTGGAACTCTTTTACGAATTGCGCATGAACTCAACGACTCAACGCGTGTGAACCTTGGCCAATTAGCCAATCAGTGAGCGCGCAGATGCGAATCACTCCTCAAGGTCAGGCAAGATAGTTGCGTCAACAGATGGCTACGCTCATGCCGATGACTCTATGCCGCTTATGCTTTTGACGTTTTGCTCATGCGTTTGCCGTGTTATTGTTTAAGCATGACATCAGAGAGCACGCTGTCGGTGTAGTGTGCCTTGTATATTGTTAAAGAGAATATTTATTAAACAGTCAGGCGAATGACAACAGCTGGCAATGATTCGTTGGCAAGGGGAAAAAAACAGCCCTAAAATAAAATAAATAAAAATAAATGAAACGTGCCTAAAAGGGTCACTTGGAATACCTAGTAAATTTTCATGAATTCACGTTACGACATATTTCCTTAATTATTTATTCTTGCAATTTGTTGGCTACGATTGTTTACAAATTGTAGCCAAACCATTTGCCCCGTCCAATTAAAGTAATTAAACGTTAAAAACGGTCCCTAGGTAATAAACTCCATTGGCCTTGAAGTTATGCGATTTGTTCCCGGTGGCAAATCTTTTTTTGTTTTTTTTTTTTGGGGGGGGGGGGGGAAGAAAGACATTCCGTCCTCCCAACCTCACCAAGATCCGCTGAAGATCCCAACCTCACCAAGATCCGACTTTATTTACGCGTAAAGTCTGGCAAAAGTAAACTCAATCATTTAAACTGTTTTAAAGGGACTAAACCCTGCAACACATAAATTGTTTTACAGGGAGAACACCGATGGCCTACAACCCCCTCTCCCCAGCCCTGTTATCTGAATTTCTCGAACAGCACTCTGAATTCTATTTTCTTTAACTCACCCCCTACTTCTTCCCCAACAAAATCCAGGGTTTGCCATTGTTTGCTCGAATTTCACCAGGCAGGCAAAGGAAGTTGCAAAGTAAAGGAAACTTAATTTTTCTGCGACTTTTGTTCTGTTTGGCTAAATCGAAACTAATAACACAGAAGAATGGTAGATTCTGTTATAAAAATATGAATACATAAATTATTTTTATGTAGTTGTAAACCTTTCAGGCGATCTCGGGCCTTTATCATTTGACCTTGTGTGTGGAAGAGACACTGGGTGCTAAAATATCGGATACTTTAAAGGCACATAAATCCCTCCGTCCTGGCCGCTTTACTCATACGTCATCTGCGCTAAAATATAGTTCACACGACCGCAGCGCGCATTGCTCTGTGAAGCAAGCATGACGTCACATCCGACGCTAGATCATACTCATTTCGGAGCCGCGCCATGTGACACGTCGTACGAATGCTAAAAGGTAAACAAACACTGGCGCTGATGACTGCACGTTATGATCATCAATGTCTCCTGTCTGTTGCTGCGGTAAAATACCCACACGTTAGTTTTATTTGAACGTAGTTGACCAGATAAAAGATTCTGGAGTCTTTATTCTGTGTTGATGTCGAAATTTACGTCCTATCGTTGCCGACTATGTTACGTATATTAATTTATTGGCGATTTCAAGGAGGCATGCTTAGGGACCGGTAATTATGTATCGCTTTTTTTTTGGGGGGGGGGAGACATTTTACCCCCCCCCCCCGTTCTTCGGGCAGTAAGTTTATGCCCCTGCGACCGATCTCATTTTGTCCTCCCGACCGTTATTTTTTCCCTTGCAGCCTAATTTGTGACTTCATGTTTTAGTATATGCGGGCATCATACGCGGCGTTACTGTACAGAAACAGCTTAAATAAAAGGCATAAAATTGGGTCTGTTTTAAGTGTACCATCAAAAAAAAAAAAAAAAAAACCTTCTCCCGACCGACCCTATAGTTGTAATTTAATTGGTACTGCAGCTAAACGTTTTTCTCCATAGGCCTTATGTCTGCTGCGACAATTTACGTCTGAAACTCAATCCGCAATTTAATTTCTTCTCCGCCTTTGGTTTTGTCCATCACTGTGTCAGAATCCTGACACCCCTGACCCACCCCTTCTTTCCTAGTTTCTTGCGAACATAGGACAAACCTAATTGTCGATCCAATTCTCGTTTTGTTCTTTCCTTTACCGATTCGGTAGCAAATCTACTTGGTGGAATAAATCACAGGGAGCCGTCACAAAATACTCTTGGTGTGCCGGCCTTTTTTTTTTTTTAAATCACAACAAAAAAAGGCCGGCACACCAAAAGTATTTTGTGACGGCTCCCTGTGGAATAAATAAATGCGTTCATCACTCGCCATTTCTCCTGATAAGCTCAGAACAAGGTTAACTGGGATTGAAGCTGCGTGCCTCGAGTAAGGCAGCTACTATCTCACTTGGCTTTCGCTCGGAAGCAGAAAGTCATGTGACTTGAAGTGCACGAAGAATTACTACGTCACAGACTAGGCGTGTAAACATCGCGTGACGTCGCCACAAAAAGGAGCCCCAGAAGCACCCAGAAGCTTTCTGGCGGGAGTGAGATACTCCTCGGACCGAGCGGTAAAAATGAAGCTTGCTAGAGTAGACGTGCCACATCTGTCACCGGGATCGTACCCTTAGACGATCAAATAAAAGGTAGATGAATCCATATAAAACTATTTCCGGTAATGTATCGAGGAAACCTGTTAAAATATACCGGAGGGAGTTATGTGCCTTTAATTCACATTTTAAAAATTGGTTATACTACAGGACTAGGGGTATTTCACCGGGCTTTTTTTTTAAAGGGGTATTTTTTCCGGGGGTATTTCTTCCAGTGGTATTTCTTCCGGGGGTATTTTTTAACTAGATTCCTCGGGTCAGCCTGACAACAACAAAACACTTTCATTCTTCACATGATGCTCGTTCCTGCCCGGGAAAATTCGAGCAAACGAGGTAACCATACACCACCATAAGTAGATTCGAAAAATCAGAAAAAAAAAAAGTTTCCTTACCACAAGAAACTCGTGCCCTTTCCGGTGATATAGGAGCAAAAAGATCCAGCCTTAAACAACCACCACCACGCTACAACTAGGGCCTATATACTCAAATTTTGTGAAATCACTCACTTGAACCATGTGGTGACCGGTGGTGACAAAATCGTACTTATTGGGAGATGGTCGGGGGGGGGGGGGATAATAATAGAGAATTTTGTTTAGATGCCAATTGTTTTGTTAACTGATGTTGATTTACGATTTTGTAATCGAATAATTTCTTTAAATGCAAACTAAAAACAAAACAAAAAGAGCCAAGTTGCGACAGAAATTACACTTTCAGTTAAATCTCTCATAATGTTTTTTGACGGGCATAGCGGAGTTTTGTAGTCTATCAATAACATTGCAACTTGCAGTTAGTATGGAGGAGTTCGGTAAGTCAGAAATATGCCGTGACTGCACTGTCATGTGATGGTTTCGTTACGTTTTCGGTTGCCAGGTTTGAGGCTTTAAACTTGAACTTTAAAACTTAAAAGAGTTATTTTCGGCACCAATTCTTGTTTAGATGTCAGTTGATTTGGTAGGGTGTGTTGCGATTTTATTATCGAATGATAAATTAGGAATAGGAAGTCGAATCATTTTCTTTAAAGTCACATAACTCCCTCCGGTATATTTTAACAGTTTCACTCGATACATTACCGGAAATAGTTTTATATAAACTGATTTACCTTTCATTTGCCGGTCTAAGGGTACGATGCAGATGTCAGTAGTGGCGCGTGGATGTTATTAGGCTTGTTTTAAACGGCTCGGTCCGAGCAGTATGTAACTCCCGCCACATCGCTGGCAAGCCGCGGCCCTGGAGGAAGGATAATTAATCCTTCGCTCAAGAGTGCGTCTTGGTCGTACGATGTGTCACGTTGCAGCGGCCCCGAAATGAGTATGACTAGTGTCTAGAGCAATGCGCGCTGCGGCGTTTGAACTATATCTTAGCGTAGGTGACGCAGAGTAAAGCGGCCAGAACGGAGGGACTTATGTGCCTTTAAATGCAAAGTAGAAATAGCTAATTACTCGCAAGAAGGAGTTGTACTAATTCTACAGAAATTGCACACTTCAGATGATAATTATTCTTACGTTGTTTGTTTCTTGACTGATTATGAGTATAGAGGATTTTGTTTTGCAATAACAATGCAACTTATTAGTTGGAGGAGCTGCAAGGCAAATATATGCCATTACAGTGCGTCATTTCCGGTTAACCAACCAGCCCAGCGCTTGACTTAACAACCACTCGCTAATACACAAGATACAAGACCTACACAATGCTTTTAACAATATGATAACAATCCTCAGTCACTCTACGAGCCAGTTAGGTCAGTAACCCACGCACCCGCCTTTCCCAAACCACCAAAGGTATGCAGTATTAGTAGTATTCCAATGGACACATCAACTTTCTTTTCGTAATATGTTCCGAGACGTTCACAATCGGGTTCTTAAAGGCACATAAATCCTTCCGGTATGTCGTGCGACACGTTGAGAATAGTGTTTGCAACATTTACACAGGTTAGAGTTAATGTCGCAAAATCATCTCGCACGAAAGAAAAGACAAGAAAATGACTGTATTGGCAACATTTACTTACGTTTGAACTAATGACGCAAAACTAAGTCATACAGGAAATCCAACAGGGATGCATGTATCTTTTTATGGAAATCAAGATTCGACTTCCGGGCCAACAGTGACTAGTAGCTAACTAACTATCCAGTCAGTCACTAACACAAAATCAATGTTCTTTGGTAGCAATTTTTCCTACAAAGATTCGTTCAACGAACCAAAACCGTGGCCCTACATTGTGGGTAGTCTGTAAAGCTTTTGCTCCCGATATAAACACATCTTCCCGCCATCATGAAAACACAACAATGAAAGAACTTGTCATCGACATACTAGCGCGTGTCTTGATAATACACTTACCTAAACCACGAACATCCTGAATGTTTCTGAACCTGCCAGAAAACTCAAAGCCAGACAGAAATCCGTGTGTATTTCATCAAAAAGCTAGCTCCCCTCGGTCTAGGGGGAAAGTCCGAAGTTTCCCTCACGTAGCCCATCCTGTTTGTCACGCCCCTTCATGTGTTAGATACCCACTTCTCAGAAGGCTATTAATATTTCTCTTCCTGACCTACAATCGCGGTTATTTTCTAATCCCCGAACACAAGGACGATTTTAGGCTATTTTACATTCCTACAGGCAAAAGGAACGGTTGAGATCTAGGCCCTACTGCCTGTAAGAATTTTATACAATTTGTTATTTTGATTTTTAATACATTTTTTTGGAGCCTTATGTTGTTTGAAGCAAATTAATCCTCGTATAGATGAACCGGTTGAATTCCAAACCGTACTATTATAGGTAGATGTTCAGAAACAGAAAGAAGACCGATCGCTAGCTTCGTTATTAACCACAAGCATTTTATTTTTTTTAACCTGCACAGTTCCAATTAATTCCTGGTTAATTAAATTGTACCAGGAACTAGTAAATGGATATACGTCCGCAGGGGAGACGTGGGAGAGTCTATGCTATACCTGTAGTTTCATATTCCATCCCCTGTCACAAGGTCGTGTGGGACAGAAGCTGTGGGTTTTGTTTCCCAGATCCAGGTCAGTTGATTCAATGTCGCCAGAAGCAACTCACTAAACTCACAAATTTTTTCCCCAAAACCGCGTGGTGGGCCAAGGCACTAATACCGATTTCGCATTGGTAAACTCAAGTGGCCCTGGCCGTGCCAAGGAGGGCTGGGCACCGTTTTATTAACCAATGCGAAATCGGGCCGACCTAGGCCAGGCCGGTATTTCGAGAGCCGGCCCGGCTCACACCAATGGTGTGAGCCTGGCGCGGCCAGGCACGGCCAAGACCCCTTTATTAACCAACGCGAAATCAAATTTGGACGGAGCCGGCCAGCACCGCTTAAATCGGAATGGTTTATGAATGGTGCTGCAGTGTAGCGGCAGAAAGTGTAACGTGTCAAGTACTACAAACCGACATGTGGCGGTGCTGTAAATCGTAGCCTACTCAGCGAGCCGTGGAATTAACCAACGCGAAAGCGAGCCGGCCGGACCAACACTAGCCCCGATCGGCGCTGGCCGGCCCGCCCCAGTCCGGCCTGGCCCCTTGAATTTACCAATGCGGTATAAGAGTTCACCTAATCTTGTTTGAGTACGAGTAGAATGAAGAGGAGAGGTCAATACTCCTCAGGTAGCATTTCGGCAGGAAACAAGAAGCAGAGATGAAAAGAAAATCGTAATTTTTTTCGGAAAAAAAGGTTTAACTTTTTTTTTTAAACCAAATACTAATATAGGGTAGCTATTTCAATTTTTAACAGCAAGCACCAAATAATAAAATAATATCACTCGATCGAATTAAAATCTAACTGAAAACTCGCGCCTATCTTCTCGTTATTAATTACGTTTTACGGATTTTACGATGCCTGGAGTTTGATACGAAACGCACAGTGTGACGATTTTTTTACGACAGCCAAAGCCACGCCTAATGACGTGCTAGGGTAAAAGGAGTCACGATTAAACAGCCCTGTGGCTTGAGAGTTGTGCAGCTATGAACTCTAATACTACGGCCTTTTATTACAATGTATCATGACGTCATACATAACTGGCTAGTAAAGCTCCACCTGCTTAGGGGTTAGTAGTATTGCTATCTCACGAGTAACCTAAATGGCAGTCGAGATCAGTGGCGTAAATAAATATTTTTTCTGGGGGGG
>JAHWFP010148241.1:43332-58698 GCA_023313725.1 Lithobius niger
GGGGGGGCAATTAACCATTTTTACGCCCCTTCAGCCAGTAGCATGCACAAGAATGACTCCAGATTTGGGGCATGTTTTAAAATACTTAGCGGATATGTTTGTTCTTTGTTACATAAATTTTTTTCTTACTGGAGTTGGCTTCAGCCCATAAGCTCTGGCGATGGCGAGTAAGATTAATAATACGTAGTTAAGAAAACAAATTGCGTTGATAATGCTGTTGCTAAAAAACGTACGTCCACTTCATTGTCCAAAAACAATAAAATTATAAAACCAGAGGACAAACACTTACGCCTGTAATTTAAACAGTATAAACACTATGCTTAGCGGGTCCACAATTACAGGCCGTGCTATGTAGCAAGCCTCAAACCATCAACTAAGAAAAATGGGTTTCCCATTGAGACAGGTGACTGGTGAGCTCGTTGAAAAGTTTTGACGAGTTTATATAATGAGTGACGCAGGATGCCTGCTCCCTCATTTTATTGTTCTTGAACTTTGGTATTATTGATAATTTGTTACAATCAATTTACCTTTACTGTACGAATATTTTTTTGGGTTGCTTAATGGGGGAAAAAAAGGTTTTGAAGAAAATAAAGAAACTGATTTTTCCTATGACTTTTACGCCCCCTCGGCTCGTTCTTGGGGGGGGCACTTGCCCCCCCTGCCCCCCCGTTATTTACGCCACTGGTCGAGATGCCTAGCAAACAACCCCCCCACCTCCCAAAAATGAGGAGGACGAGTGCAACCGAGAAATGACTAGCCCGCAACATGTTAGTTACTCATCGTGTGTAATAATATCTCATTCAAAGATGTTATATCCCCAATATTCCCAAAAAAATATTCAACCAGCGATCACTACTCAGAAACAGTAAAAGCAAACCAATTTTAAATAATAACAAATCATTAACAATAATTTATAAACCTAATAAATTAATACTGCAACAATGTAACAACACACGCAAAAGAAAATAAACATACAGAAAAGACACGTCTAACACAGATGTTCATCAAACTTAATTAAAGGTCCCTCCAGGTTGGCTTTCCTGTATGGCTCAGTTTTACAACATTAGTTCAGACCTGTGCAAATGTTGCAAAGGCATTCATATTCCTATTTTTCCCCTCGCAAGAAACGGGATTGCTACCTTCACTCGAACCTATGTAAATGTCGCAAAAGCTATTTCGAGCAGGATACTCGAAATTAGTGAGAAGGCAAACTCATAATCGAGAAGTGAACAAAATAATACGGCTATTTTACTTCCCGCCAGTCCACAGCCCAATCGAAATTACAAATTAAAGGTACATAAAGCCCCGTTGGCTTTCCTGCGTGACTCAGTTTTGCGACATTAGTTCAAACGTTTTTTCCTTGCGTGCGAGGTGATTTGGCGACATTAACTCTAACCTGTGTAAATGTTTCCAACTGCAATCTCATCGGGTGGCACGATATACCGGAAGGATTTATGTCCTTTTAAGGCGCTAAAGCACCTTAATCTCTCTTCCACTTGGTCGAACTTGAGGTGGTACCCCGGAAAAGTACTGAAAGTCAAGACAACTCTTGAAGGGTTACCTTGTTAGCGTAAGTAGATTGTCAGGGCAGCAATCCTAGATTTACGTTGCGTTGAACCAGCGGAGAAAGAATCGGCAGGCCACTACCGACACTGGATCTCAGGCACACACGTCTATGTGGTGTGTGCACGGGGCGGTCATTCAAAACTGAACAATATTTCTGATTCGCCACTAGGACATCTGGCAATGCGGGTACAGAAGATGGCAAATCAGAACAGATGACCAAAACCCGTCATTGAGTGGTTTCACAACCACGAACACTATTTGCACAGGAGGAATTGCATGCACGAAAGTCACCTTCAGGAACATCTGCTGCCTTTCACGCGAGATTGAAAGCAATGTTCATCATGACCTGATGCTGGATTGTCTTTAGATGGCCATTGTTGAAAATTCCCATTAAAATTTTGGTTGACGTCTGTGTAGTTCATTTGACAGATCGTAGCGAACATCTGCCAAAAAGCAGAAGATGATCTGAGGGTTAGTGGATGGCAGAGTGAAAGTTTTTGCACTCGAATGAAGACGAGGAACTTGTTTGAGTCCACGTGGTGTTGATGACATCGTGGAGACGTGCGGCGCTTTCGGTCAGAAATGACGAAAGAGAAGGAAGTGTGTGGTGTAAAAAGTCGGTGTGTGGCTTTCGTTGAGCCCATCAATGAGTCCAGAGTCCAGAAGGTGTGAAGAAAAAAAACAGTGTTTTATAGTTAAGAAAGATTTAATCATTGCGGTCAGCCCAAAACAACCCTGTTCTGAGTGAAAGTGTTTGGGGAAACCTGTCATTTGTTTGCCAGCAGTGGATTAAAGATGTTGATGTAGCCTGATGGGGATTCTTTAACTGCGCCGGTGAAGCGTCTAACTTTCGAGCGGCATGCAGAGCCCCGGACACACAAAGGGGTGCGACGTGCGACTATGTCGCAAATAATCTGGCAAAGTCCCAGACAAAAGTGCCTTTTTGACCAAATTTCTGCTGTTTCGTCAATTTTTGACAGATTTGGACATTCCAATACACCATTTAACCATCTCGAAGAGACCTTTCCGTTGGTGGAAGAGCCAGATCAATAGGATAAAGCAGTGAAAAGTTATTCCGTAAAAAAAAAAAAAACAATAATATGTGGTAACCATACAAAAAAAAAACAGATTAGCAGCAGATAATTTTTTCCCGACATTTGGCGTCGCAGACGCTGGCAGAAAATTCTGCTTCTTGGTGCAGAGCATGAAGTAGTGCTGTTTTGGTGAGCCGATGAAGGTCTGGGCTTGGGAAATACCGGCGACAAGTTTTGCCAGACAAGAGACATAAGTGCGTTGAAAACTTAACCACCTGTTTCTAACTGTAGGACGAGCAAGTGGGGCTGGAGTGGTTTGTGTCGACCGTATTGTGATGGAGGGAGCTGGTAGTAAAATCGGTTCATCCGACGACTTTCCGAAGTATGCGGGGAAGGCGAGGAGACCAATGGTGAGCTGGTCTGTTAGAAGCAGAGGGGGAAGACCATGTGGCCGCCAAGACGAGAGAGCACTTGGTGACTTGAGTTTCAGTTCAGCATTGGCTGACTGCAGCTGAAGACACAACTTTGTTTTTTTCCGTTTTAAGTGAACCGTCTCGTCGGCCAAGAACTCATTGTCGGCGCGGAAAGTTGCAAGGGTGCAAAATTTCTTTTCAATCAGGGCTGACAAGCGTGACGTTTCTGTTGAAAATGCTTTCGTTTTCTGGAGGTAGGCATACCCCATTAAAGCAGAGCATTTGAGCCTAGCTTATCGACATACGTTCTTTTATTGAGAGGCAAATAATGCAAGGTCTTGAAAGTACTCACACGAACAATGTCGTTGACAGGAAGGATGCGGATAGACGAGGACTAATCACACCTGTAAAATTACACTTGTTTGGTATTAAGGGTACAAACCCCATGGGAGCACTTGAGTTGGCAGAAGCCAGTAGTGTTGACGACGGAATTCTTGAGAAGCGGTTCATACCACTACGAAACTTCGCCATGAAAAATGTAGATGCAGCAGTCGAGACGACGTCTTACGTGAAAAGTCAAAACAAAGCGAGGCGGGAAAAATGCTGGTTGTCTGTCGCATCTCCAGATGCATTGTAGGAAGAGAAAGTCCTGACTGGGTGCAGTCACCACTGCGGTTTTCGGGGGTTCTTTCACTGGAAGTCGGTTGATGCGCCAAGGCAGGAAACATCGCTAGCTTCTTTTCGCATCACCGGTTGCTTTGTGAGAAAAAGAATGTGAGAGGCCACGCTGGGTGGAGTGTCAGAACTCTACTTTCGTTGGCTTCTTTCGTTGAAAGACGAATGAGACGAGAAACAGCGCAGCAGTTTTGTCTTTCAAATATATAATATATTTTTATTAGTTTTCGAGTATATTTTAATATGTAGAACAAATCTAAATAATTACAATAAATATATTTTAATAGCTGGAGAAATTCGTTAGTTTAGTTTGAGTTAAGTATTCAAGTATTTTTAAACATTCAAGTATTTTCCAGCATAAAAAAATAAATTTCAAGTATATTCAAGTATTTTCCAATGTAGACATTTTTTCAAGCATATTTCAGTATCTGTACGAACTCTTGACTGTAACGTCCACTCTATATTTCTGATACATAACTATAAGCCCATATTAAGAACACATTAGTGTGTCACCTGCCAAAATTCAATTACACCATTACGTCCGTCCCATTCAGATAAAATATACATGAGCATGACGACCACTTCACACTTGCATCTTTTACTAAGGTAGTTTGACTGTTTTCAGGTTTCTGTAGATAAATAATGGGACAGAAAAGGCCTGAAACTTTGTTTGTTTCGGAGACTTTTTTTCGCCTGACAACATAAACGTCACTATTAGTGACATCACTTAAAGAGGTATCACATGCTTCCGGGTTGGTTTTCCTGTATGGCTCACTTTTGCAACGTTTCAAATGCAAACACGTGTACATGTTGCCAAGGAATTAATTTTCCTATTTTTTCCCTCGTCAGAAGCAATTTTGCTAAACCTATGTAAATGTTGCAAGAGCTAATTCACGCAGGATGATCGAAAATAGTGAGACGGTATGGCATCAGGTTGATGATTTGCTATAGTGATTTTAAACATATTCTTGTTGTGCTTTTGCTGATTTCTGGGATTTGTTACTGTCACTACACAGGGTAATTCAGAAAGGATGGACCAGTGCCCACCGTTTCTCCCCCACGTGCACGATCGAAATGACATTACGTGGACGCGTGGTATGGTGAGGGGGCCATCTGCACTTGTGATCATAGCTGACCTTGCACCATCCGTTCAAGGTCATCACGACACTAACTTATGCACCATATTTCCTACGCTACCAATGTAATTTGGAAAGTTGTAGAGAACCGTGAGCCAACGCTAAAGCAAAAAAAAAAAAAAAAAACAGAATGAAAATCGGACCATTAGGGGATGAGTTATCCTTCCAACAAGTTAGTCTTAATAGCTTCACTGCATGTCTTCAGGATGTCTAGCAGAGAAAGCGCCGTTATCAATACGGGACACAGAAAGGGGGTTTTCTTACCTAGGCAGAAACGTGTGGTGCGTTTTCCACAAAATTGGAAAGTGGTTTCCTGAAGCATGCATACGTTCAGTTAAACATGGGGGAGGGGGAAGAAGGGGTTGGAAAGGTTTACTGCATGTGAGGAAGGAAGTGAACATGTAACACTCATTTGGACAAAAAATACTCTCTCTCCTCCAATACATGCCTGACATAACTGATAACAAAATGAATCATCTTAACCAATTCCCTTTGCTTTAAATAAAAAACATTGCACAAAACCATTAATCTGTCTTGCCCCTCCCCACTCACGTACACATTTACAGATACCCCCCCCCCCCCCTTAAATGCATGCATGAAACCACTTTCCAATTTTGTGGAAAACGCACCACAAGTTTCTGCCTAGGTAAGAAAACCTCTTTCTCTATCTCGTATTGGTTCGGTGCTTTCTCTGCTAGACATCCTTAAGACATGCAGTGAAGCTATTAATACTAACTTGTTGGAAGGATAACTCCTACCCTAATGGTCCTACACTGGTAGCGTAGGAAGTACGGCGTAGAAGTTAGTGTCGTGATGACCTTGAACGGATGGTGCAAGGTCAGCCATGATCACACCGTACTACACATCCACGTAATGTCATTTCGATCGTGCACATGGGGGAGAAAAGGTACACGTTTATATTACTGTTTTTTTATTATTATTATTTTTGTACACCTGTTTTTTTATTATTATTATTTTTGTACATCTGTTTACCGATTTTTTCTTCTTCCATATAATGCCCCTATAGGGCGCTTTGGAATAATAATAAAGTTAGAGTTAAGGCCGCCCGCGCACTGAGCGACTCGGCTGCACGGCCAGGTCGCTGAAGTCAATGAGAATGCTTACTGTTTATGTAAAACCCCCCACTAATCATTTTCATTGGCTGCAGCAACCTGGCCGCGTGGCCAAGTCGCTCAGTGCGCGGTCGGCCTAAGTTACAACAATGAGAGACGTCAGTATGCACAACGATAGACAACAACAGTACGAAAGAAGAATTGTTGCTTTTCCAACTGCTAAAATGAGAGTTTGGTGGAATTCTCGACAAAGATTACGACACATGTGAAACACATTAGAAAACAAACAAAAAATAGTTTGATGTTTAAGGTAAGCTTTAACTGAACCCAAGACAGCAAAGGAAGAACATGAATAAGCTTTCCTGTAAGGTTTCAGACACAAAAGTGTAAAAGGTACAATACCCCCACTTGGCTTAGTTTTCTAACATTACCTCAAGCACGTATAAATGTTGCAAAATTTATTTTCTTATCTTTCCCATCGTGAGAAACGGTTTTGCTACACTCAATTAACCAACATAAATATTGCAAAAGCTATTTCGCGCAGGATGCTCGAATATAGTGAGAAGGTATGTCTTTTTAAGTCAACGTGATACCTTTATAAGTACTGCTGCCCTCAAAATGGAAACCCCACTAAAGGCAAAAAAAAGGGCCGTAAAACTGGATTTTCGCTTTTAAGAAAATTACCAATTTGGACCAAAAATGTAAGATATATCCCCAAAATAAAAATTGTTAAGGATTCCCACCAAGCTTTTCGGTTCGATGTTTGGAGTCGTAATCAATCGCCAAGCTCTTTCTCCAAGTTAATCCACCAACTAAAACTTCAAACCTTAACTGAAATAATTGAAAATTGCGCTGTAAGCAATGTTCATATTTTTCATTTAACGTTCAACTTACGCCCACCTACAGTCGGCGGGTTTAACAGTTGAAGAGTTTAACTTTGCGGATTTTTTTTTTGGGGGGGGGGGGTAGATTTTTAAGAAGCTTCTCACGAATCCCCTCTGCGAAACAAGTACGTAGTATTTATTTTTACAGTACTATAAAAAAAAACTAATGAAGTGTAAGCAAAAACGCACCTTCGAACTCTACAAAGCCGCTAGGTCAACCATGGCACCACCAGTTAACCAGTTTATCAAATGGCTGTTCAAGGAAGATAAGGACGACCGGGGGAGGGGGAATTGCATGCTTACTGAGCTGAGAAGAGAGGAACGGGAAGTAGTTCCAAAATTGTCAAAAAAAAAAAAGTCAGGAAAAATCAGTTGCCCAGGGAGCCGTATCCAACATACATTTCCTTTATTTTAACTCTTTGACATTTTTCTTCCCTTTGCAGGTAATTTTATCCTTAAGAAGGGAAAACATTTCCATAAGTGGAAGCATTGATTTAAATTTTGCGCACGCCGACGCAACGCCCAGCTCTTCGCGTTATTACTATAGTCCTTAACCTATGGCTAAACCGGCTAGTTTTCCTTTATCGGACCGTAATAAATCTTAACATCTTTTTACGATTTGCACTCGAGAAAACCATCGCCAAAACAGTGAAGATACCAATCCGTAATCAGTACTCAAGTCCGTGAAGTTAGTGCACCAGATAACAAAATCGGGGCGTGCTGTTTCGCTGTATCATTTTACCACGTGACCTTAACCTTCAAGCGTTCGTTGACATCTGGGCTGCCAGCCTCCACAGAGAAGCGACCAGCTCACTCAACAAACATTATATTGCGTAATACTTTCTATTTGCTGAATGCTGTTATAAAGTTGAAAGAAACCAAAAAGATTTTGAGATTATGTGGTTGCACATGAAGTGTTTAAAATGACGTGTTTTTGTTGCCTGACGTGGCCAAGTGCTATTATCTTGTTTTCAGGTTGACGTGTAAAGGCAAGTCCACACTCAGTGATGGAGAAAGGATTACCCGGACATGGTGCAAACTGGGTGATGAAGCCCCCATTTTTGTTATTTAGCCGGCCCTGTCCACACTGTACCCCTATTAAAAGAAAAAGTGAAAAAAAAAAAAAACCCAACACCCGTCTTTCCATAACCGTCTCTACTGCCACGGCCCAGGTCTGGGCTTTCATTTTTTTTTTGCCACAACATTTTTTGGTACTCCCGAAATGTTTGTCAGTGATCCAAACTTCAAAACGATTCCCTACAACGCGGGCCTGCGCACTGACCGTGCTAACACTGAAACTCAGGTCGGGGTCAGGGTCTGAAATCCTACTTTCAACCAGGACCTGACAGCCTACACCCGGGCCTAGTGTGGACGAGTCAAGTTCGGTCACCGGCTTTTTACACAGTGTGGACGGGGCTTAAGAACCCGTTTAAGCTTAGTCAGCGTGACGAAAATAACAACACAAGAGACAAATTTAAATATGTGTATTTCAACTTTTCATTTTATGCCTGATTGCCTGTATAGAAATTGTAAAAATTTCTTGGTCAACTCCGCTTTTCAGGCTCTGACAAATCTGGGGCCCATGTGTCATAACTATTTAAAGGGGCCTCTAAGCACAATCCACAGAAGTATGGTGGGGGGGTTTAAATTTACATTGTCAAGATTGCAGTTTACGCTCTTGAGAGGATATATTTATCACCAATTAAAAATTTTAGGCATGGATTTTAAAAATCAGTCGTCAGTTTTTCAAAGTCATACAGGACTATCACCATCGCACCAAATTATTAGAGCAAAGCGAACAGAACTATTATTAAAGGACTCATTTTGTGGCAGCATCACAGAAAAACTGTTGCACCGAATGATTTCAAATTTTGGATATAGTCGCAGCCATGTACATAACAGGTTTACCACGATAAAAAAAAACAGATTGTAAATGTGGTTAAGGAACGATCACCAAAAAACTGTCACAAAAAGCCAGTGGGAATTGCGCAGCTCAACGATTGGGGAGGAAGCGCTGGCACCCTCTCTGAACCGAAAACGGAAACACAGTCACAACCAAAAGATGGAATGGTAGGTTCATCAGTACGTCTAAACTAAGTTTACCACACACAAAGTGGAGATCGGTCCTGTTGTTGAGGAATAAATACCAAAACATGACCATGTTAAGCCTATCACTATGTTTACATGACCACTTTGAAGCGCTTCAGAGGGATGCTGATCGTGTTCGTGTCGCCTCTGTGGATCTTGTGAACACCCGTTCATGGCGATTTCCCCATCTGGCGATACAGAACTCAAAGCACTTTACAGGTGGATCGGGAGTATGAACCGCATTGTCTTTATTCATGTAAACACTCGCAATCGCATTGAGACGTTGGATAACGCCTGGCAAAGATGGCGGACTCAGTTATGGCAGCTACGTAATTTGTGCTGGTCTGGTGCCATTCGAAATATAAGCAAATAAACTGAAAATAAGCGTACAAGACTAGGAACGCCAACTAAGACTTGCATACGTTGGTTACTAAGGTTTAAGCTGACCTAGTTAATTACATGCAGGGGGTAGAGCAGCGTGGAACTTGCTATTCGCCAAAGGGAGGGCACGTAAGACTTGAGTTTTCTGAGCGTACTGGCATGAATCGCCTTCCTTAGTGGAATGGCCCTTGATGTAGTGTTGCATCTTCTAAACAGGTGCCTTGTTTTTTATGCGCATTTTAAAGTGCATCGTTAAACTACACTTTCTTGTGTAAACGCAATGAATGTTTAGCCCCCACAAACGACCACATTTCTCAACTCATCCAATCTGGACCAATGACCATGCATCTGTATTTGTGTTATTCCAGACTGCATCAACAAGTTCACAATTGAAGCCAAACGCACCTTCTTTCACGTACACATGCCTTTAATGGCGACCCCCCCCCCCCCATAGTACATTTACTTTTACTGTTAATTTATAATAAATTCAATCACTTCACTCTCATATGTCAGCCACGTAGTTGATGGTGCCCTAGTTTATTTAGTAAATAGAATCCAATGCCTATATTCAAACTAATAATAGCGTAGCGAGCGAGGGGCTACCATCAGCAACAGCAATACCGCCTCAGCAATAACTCGCAAGGGCATTCATGTCCTGCAATCGAGTAAAGGAAACCACCAATTCCATAATACAGCAAAGCGCCCCTGCACACAGGGCCACCACAGTGACACCATCAAATTATTTTGGTGGCGCCAACGTGGTGGTTACCCAACAAGTTAATAATCACCAAGGTGGTAGGCCTACCACAAGGACTGCCATTGCAGTAGTTCACAACACACGTCAGCACGTTCCGGTCGTGCCGCAAAAATGCCCCAAATGTTTCGCATCCAGTAGCACCATGTGGGCACGCTGCAGTCTGGTAGCGCCCAAAATCAGTAGCGTGCACAGACATCCGAGAGGGCAGGGGCAACTTTCGTAAAAGGGCACACTGAGGCTTTTTTTTCTGGGGACCTTGTTTTTTTTTGCTTGTCACTCACTTTTTTACTATTTTTTGCCCCTTTCTTGGGCTTCCTCGCTTTCTTTTTGCCCTTTTCTAGGCCCTTTCTCCTCACTGCGACCAGCATTTTTCAGAGCAGAAAAGCAAAATAGATAGGGCATGTATTTTTTTTCAAACAGGGCATTTCCTCCAAAAAGGGCAAGGGCAAGCCCCCACCCCTCAACACGCCACTGTCCAAAAATTGCACATCTCGCCATCGCTATCATATTTCTGGTCACGCGGCCAGTGGCACTGCTAACTCAAGAGTGTGCAGGGCTCCGTAAAGGGCAATGGAAGGATGTGGTGGCGCAGGGCCATGGTAGCGCTTCTGTGGTGGCCTTGTAAGGGGGCCGAAATGTTAATGTCCCCCACCCCCATAATAATCTGGACAAAAGTTTTCAACAATACGAACACTTGACAACAAAAATAATGGAAACGCCAAGAGCCACTTGTGGAAATTTCAGCAGTGGAAACACGAGTAACGGGCACATGGGCACCATCTCTTACCATAATTGGGAACCAGTCGACAAAACAAAATCACGAGGAAGAAACGGAGCGTGCGAGCGATATTTCTGCAATCCAGATAATGGAAGGCAACGATGGGTGAATGCCGTACTGGTTGCCATTCAAATAAAGGTAACAACATTCAAAATAGGCCAAGTTTTGTTAACGCCCGGATTTAAATAAAAAAACAAAATAATACCACAACTGGAATGATCACTACATCAGGCCTAAAGATCAAGTATGCACCGGCCAGTTGCCACATAGCGATTAACTTTTAAGATCTGGCGACCATTAAAGGTACATGCATCCATGTTGGCTTTCCTATATTACTCGGTTTTGCGACAATAGTTCAGAGATATGTAAATGTTCCTGACATATTCATTTTCTTGTTTTTTTCTTTCGTGCGAGATGATTTTACGACATTATTAACTCTAGCCTATGTAAATGTTGGAAACGCTATTCTCAACGAGTCGCAGACATACCGGAACAAATTTTGCTAGTTTGAAGAAATTGGAACACTTTGGTGCTGTGTTACAAAAGTAAGTGAAAATGAACGAAAACCAAAGTAAATTTTCCGTACCATCGGTATTTGAAGTAAAATACCGAAGGATTTACATCCCTTAAACTTTCTGTTTGGTCGCCGGAATGGAGACAAGACTGCTGTTGAGAACTGTTAAAACTAGTAAGCTTCAGCATAGACTCCTTATTTATCTTGTTTAATTTATTTTTTTGCCTTGCTCACATTAACATTTGCCCAAAGCCCCTATTCTCATATCTCTTCATAGTAATAGGGCCAGCGTACGTAAATAAAATCGTAAAAATGTGTCGCGGCAATAAGCAAATGCATTACTGGCGACTAATCAAAGTTAGCTAACCAGCAAGCGGCGACTGGGGAAAATCTTGACATATAGTCAGGGCTCTGTTAGCTAAAAAAAATTATCAACTGTGTTTAGCCACAATGCAATAAAACTGGACCATCCGCAGTCACCAGCCATAGGCTAAACTCATAAAAAAATTACTTCTGCAACTTATTAAGGAAGATACCCTAGTAAAAAAAATTAAATCATCTTTAAAGAATGACGATGTTTAAATCTTTAAATAATGTTCTTATCCCAAAAAAATTTCAATACTAGGCTATTACTTAACTAATAAAACTTTTCTACTAAATTGAGGCGAACGATGCTGTAGTTTGTACAAGATTAAAAATGTTCCTAATCTTAAAATTAAAAGGAGTCCGTACGGTGCTTGAATTGAGAGCATTTTACAATTACGGTGTTGAGGTTTATAGTCATGCTAAACGCACTCTGGCCTATATGCTGCAAAAGCTACAAAATAAAATAACTTTAAATTTTATTCAAGAACAAAGGTCGCCTGTGGCCTTGTACTAAAAGCACTTTCATATTCAACAAATTTTGAATATGAGGCAGCTACACGACTATGTCACCACATGTGAAAATTACTTTAATTACTGAATTTAAATAAGTAAATGAGGAAAAAGTAAACTTATTAAAAGGAATACTACTTACAGATACTATGTACATAAGGTTTTGAATGATTATGCAAAAGCTTCCACATTAACTAAATTATTTAAATAGTGTCCCTAACAATTTAGCTAGGCTAGCATTAGAAAAGAAAATTATTTAAAACATAGTTATTACAGGTAGCCCATATATTTACAGATTAGGTGATAAATTAGTTTTTTTTTATGTTAGTTTTGCATGGTACTAGTGTTTTGTTAGGTTATACTGTTTTGTTTTTTTGTTACTTTTTATGTATTTTTTTTTGTTTGATTTGTTGTATTTGATGTACTTAAGTTACATGACAAATTTCTTCTAATCTACTCGGCAAGACAGGTTCATGTCGAACTAACGCCGTTTCAAGAATAAACATACTTTTATTACATTAAAAAAATAATAATTGTAAGCTTAAAGACTCTGCTCGACTAGGCCTAAATCCATAGGACAAAAATAGCATTAGGTGTTACTGTAGTTGTCACCCTTTAAACATGGAAGGAAAATAAATTACCTAACAGCGCTCAGGACAGGAATGCTTTAAAGTGGAGTTATTGCATAAATTTCCACAGCCAAGCTCGAGTAATTTTAAACTTGGGTACACGGTAGACCTACGCCCCTTGCCTGTAGGCGAAAAGCACAATAAAATGTTCGCCGTAGTAATGCAATACGCAGCCTTGGATATGACAAAAAGTATTTTGAGGTAAGTAGGAACTCGGTGAATTGTCCAACACGATAAACACCCCTAATAAATTCTCGATTAATGCCGATTACAAGCTTACAAACCTTACCATTTTATTAATAAACAATACTACAACTTTAAAGGAAAAACTACACCGTACGAAGCATGTTGCAATACATCGAAAACCATAGTAAAACAAAATAACGCGACGATGCTTTTAAATCAGTGTTATTGTTTATTGTCATTCACATTAGATTTCGAGGCTGCACAGGAAAAAAAAATCACTACCTCCAGTTTAAAACCCACCGGCATACCAACACCGATTTTGAAGTTACGCCACCATATTCACGCTTGGTTACGTTACAGCTTTAATCTCCCAACTCCACACTAAGCACCAACCCTATTCGGAGTTACAAACACTAAAAATACGCCTTAAATACACAAATATGCAGGTGATTTCTTCAATGTTTACAAATCATCTCAACCCCATCGTAGGCTTACAGCAGCACCATATCCTTGACCGGCAAGTATTTCTGCGTTTACTACCCACTGCCAAACGACACTAAGCATTCAGACGTTAGTTAAAGATGATAAAATACTTACCAAGTCATGTCCTTGCTTCTATCTTAGAAATTAGTTAACTTCTAAGCTTTAAATCGGTGTATGCAGATACACATGACGAACAGTCACTCTGGATCGTAGTAGCCACCTTAGTGTTAATTTCTAGCACTAGAGGGCAGCAAGCACCGGTCGGCCAACAAATCGAAAAAGGGAAGCGAGAACTCGAACGAAAACGAAACCCAAGTTTTGGTGTCAAGGTCACCAACCAGCTGAAAAAGGGTGACCTGCTTTTAATAAGGCTATTGTTCGCCATTATTGGGTGCTGCTGATATAATCGTATAAAATAAAATGTGGCAGCGGAAATACGTTGTTGCTGCGATAAGCTGTTTTCAATAGTGTTGTTTATTGTGTGGCGTTGGAATCGTCCGAGTGGAAATCCCAGTGTTTTGAAGTTCCAGTTTAATGGCTTGAGGCGGCGGAAGAGTAAAAGACAAGATTGTAAAGACGATGGGCAGAAAAGGAGAAGCAACCGGGGTTATTTTCCACGACAAAAAAATGTCCCCGCACCTACCATCAGGTCCCAGGAAAAAAATCTCTCCCGAGTAGAAATCGCCATTCACAAAACTGTTTTTCGGTTTTAAACAAAACAAAACAAAAAAAAAAAAAACCTTAGTCGTAGCACAACAAAAATTTGTAGGGAAAATAGTGACGGGGAAAAAAAGAAAAGGAAAAAAACCTGCAAAATAGAATTAAAACAACTGTATTTTTTTAATGCAATTTTAATTGCGTAAATCTAAGCGCCATCTCTGAAATAGCTGAGGTAACAACTATGCGAGTAGTACTAACAAATCCACCCAAGCCGCCAAGTTTCCAAAAAGAGTAGGTCTTTGAAAGAAGTGATATCATTCAGCTAGGGAAAGGCTACCAAGGTTAACCTTATTAACCAACAAATTTGGTGCATTGCCGTCTGTGCTATAGTATGTTCCACATTATGCTTTCAGAAAAATGACTGGATTTCGACTCGTTTCCTTGCACTAAGAGTGCAAACACATGTGGATTTCACATTTGTACACTCAGCAAAGTTACTGTTAGAGTTTACGAATGGGATGTTTACGGATTTTTTGCACTCGTAGTGGAAGAAAACGTGGCGTCATACAGTCAGTTTTCTGAAAGCATAATGTGAAACAAAGTATAGGAGTGATCATAATTATCAGCACATGACGGTTTGCATAAATATCAATGTCGGAGTATTATAATTGCGCAGCAAAGTCCAACAAGTTCTAGTAATCTAAGACATTAGTCATAAAAAGAGCTTAAAAAGAGTGCAATGCGCCAAGTTTGTTGGTTAAAAGTTAACCTTGGCGGCCCTCCTCTGATTGTATGATATCACTACTTTCAAAGGCCGACCATTTTTCTATACTTGGCAGCTTCTGTAATAATTTTGAGTTTGGATGGATATCACAACTTTTATAGTAATTAGAGCGCACAAATCTTCACGGCTGCCTTATTCTACACTTTCATCGGGAAAATATTGATATATATTAGTTTTATAAAAGACAAGCTGGAGCTCCTTTAACACATATTAGTGCGACTCTGATGGCTTACATGTCTTTTTCTTGTATCTGTCACTTTAGAGCAGTACGTTTTTTAGGGCATACTCCCGTATTTTATACATTTAAGTGGTTTTTTTTATTTAAAGGCTACTAATATATGATTTTTTTTCTTGTTCCAGCAATAATTACAAAAACAAAAATATTGTAATCACCTTAAAATAACTATTATAAGAGTCTGGACCAGTAACGGCGCTACGGGGGGGGGGGG
>JAHWFP010148242.1:0-27451 GCA_023313725.1 Lithobius niger
AAAAAAAAAAAAAGAAGGAAAAAATAACCTAAAGAAAGAATTCCTTCTGCAACCGAGCAAGGCCCATGCATAATGCAAGAGTGGTCGCCCCATGCGTTTGGCTACTACACGTTTTGGAGTGGCGGGTGACTGTGGCTCAAAAACCCATTGACAAGCATTAGAGTTGGAGGCCCATGACGACCCGACCCGACCCCAACCCCAACCCAACCCCCATCACCGAATTACGGGACATTTGAAAGAAATGAGAAGAGAACCCATCAAACTACGCACGAATCGAGTTACGAATGAAATAAAAGACACATTCCTGGCCGAACGTGACGTGTGTTATATTAGAACAACTCCCGGGGAACTGAACCTGGGCGGTTGCGGAATTAAAGGTACATTTCTCCCACTGCTATTTTCTCGATCCTCCACATCAAGTACGGCCCCCAAAGGTCTATTTACTTACCGTTAGTGTTTCGAACCGTTTCTAAAAATCCGTTTTAAAATGTGGCGTCTATGAGAATTTCTGTTGAACATTAGGAACTCATTTAATAGCATTCTGTGATTAAATGATCCTTTGCGCGCTTACAATAACCATGACGTTTCATCTGTGTGTTTGCATGTACTAATTTTTAATCGTTTGCTAATAATTCCCATGAGATCAAAAATCGAAAAGACTAATGCGGTAAAAATTAAAATTATTTATGCCAATAGATTGCCAAAGAAAAATTATAAGATACTGGCCTACAAAATTATAAAGTGCAACGTTAAAATATACAAACCTTTCCGGTTTGTGACGACACAATTTTTGTGTTCATGCTGTTTCGTCTACTACCCTAGTAGGGCTTGTATTACTTCGCCGAGTCTCGCGAAGCGGTGCGATGGTAATATGCGCGGATGGCGATCTGCGCGTGACTGTTAAAAGGCAGGCTGAATGTACCTTTAAGTCTTAGAGATAAGGAGGGAATGCAAGGTGTTTTTTTTTCTGCTGTTTGTTGTTTTAAATTTTTAGGGTGGGGGTGGGGTGGGTTAAGGGGAAGAAGTCAACATTTTGGACCTATACTGACTCATGCGCAAGCAGAACACTTTATGAAAACAAAGAACCATTGAAAGGTGAAAAATAAAGAACCGTTTCACTCAATTTGGGCCCGAACGACTGGAGGTTTTATTAAAAGGTCATTCCTCCCAGCGCCATTTTTCTCGATCCTCCACATCAAGTACGGCCCCAAAGTTTTATATACTTACCTTTAGTTAATGCCTAGCTAAAAATCCGTTTTGAAATGTGGCATCTAAGAGATTTTCTGTTGAATATTGGTAACTTTATTTAAGTGCGTCCCGCACTTATATGATCCTTTGCGCGCTTACAAAAACCATGACGTTTCACCTCAGAGTTGCTAATAATTAACATGAGATCAAAAATCTCAAAAAAATTTGCTAATAATTACCATGAGATCAAAAATCTAAAAGACTTAATGCGGTAAAAATTAAAATTAATTATTCCAATAGATCGCGGAAGCAAAATTATAAGACACTAACCTAGAAAATTATAAATTGTGATATTAAAATACGAGAATCATTCCAGTTTGTGACGACTGTGTTTATGCTGGTTGGTCTATTCGGCACAATGCCATCTGAGAAACGCGAGAAACGCAGCTACTATCTCAGTTAACCTTGGCGTGGTATATACGCGGATGGCGATCAGCGCGTGGCTGTTTTATAAAACAGGCGGAAAGTTATAAGGCAGGCAGGGTGTTACTTCAAGAAAAAATTCCACATTTTAAAGAGCGACCAGCTTCAATTTCATTTCCCACAATTCAGGAACCTCATGGACATTTTTGCCTTCAACTTCGGGACCTTTGGGTTGCTTTTGTCTTTATATCCGGGACCTGAGGGATTTAAAATCTGAACCCTGGAAATGTTGGGGGGGGGGGGGGCATCGCGTGTTACATCAGAAGGTAGTAGTAACTCTTCCGGCTCGTATAGGCGCAACGTATCCTACAGAAGGGTTACTAGCGCAAATCGCGCTCACCGCTTGATCAAGGACCGCCGAAGCACAGACATGTCGCTGAAAATTGTAGCTTAAGCCGGCACACATTGTGGAGTTGAACGATGCCAGTAAATAGCCATTGTGCTGTCACAAACTGGTACAACAATTCGTGGTATTTTTACAACCCGCATGTGGCAAATGTTAGCTAATACACCTTCTCGAAATTCACTCTCCTTAACGTTGTTTGCCGGCCATTTTTAAGCTGCGTGACCGCAAAGTACAGCGGCTCATTGTGGACACACAACAACTTTTTTCTACTCACAAAACTTTTATGAAACCGGAATAAGATGGCCACTGGCGCTGGCACAAGCTAGACCAAATATAGTCCTAAGCTGTAGAGTGGCTTATCCAGTGTCCAAACGCCGAAGTTCCGGTTTCACGAAAGTTTTGTGTCTGCAGAAAAAAGTTGTTGTGTGTCCTAACAAGCCACCGTAGTAGCAAGACGCGTTTCTTCCCATTTGCTTATGCCCTCGTGAGAATACCGCTTTCCGAATGTTGCTTTCCAGAAGAATGTGCTCCTCCCAAAGCGAAGTGAGGTTATTACTCAACAAGGTTACATCGAGTTTTCGAATAAGAATCGTTACACTCTTAATGTGACGTATGCTCACCTGAACACATTTCCATTGCCAAGGGCGTTGCTGAGTAGTTTAATTAAATACCGGCCGATAAATACCTTTATTATTTATAGTTAGTGACTTGTTAGCTTCTTTTAGATTTGTGGGGATGCCCTGTAGTCTGCCACTCCCAACACTAGTCTTGTTATCTATGCCTACGTAACAACACACAGTAGAAAGTTAAAAGAACATTCCTCTCACCGCCATTTTTGTCGATCCTTGTCCTATAACAGCCACGCATAGATCTACATCCGCGCATGTAACCGTCACACCGTTTTGC
The DNA here is from genome assembly GCA_023313725.1 of Lithobius niger. Lineage (NCBI taxonomy): Eukaryota > Metazoa > Arthropoda > Chilopoda > Lithobiomorpha > Lithobiidae > Lithobius > Lithobius niger. Next base: position 2,924 of record JAHWFP010148242.1, read on the forward strand.
GAGACTCGACGTAGTAACGCACGCAAGCACGCACGCACGCACGCACACAGATAAAATGTCACGGTTATTGCAAGGTAAATTGAAACGATGCTATTAAAATGCTTCCCAATATTCAACAGAAAATCTCCTAGACGCCACATTTTAAAACGGGATTTTTAGCAAGGGATTGACTAACGGGAATTAAATAGACCTTTGGGGCCGTATTTGATGTGATGGATCGAAAAAATGGCGTTGGGAGAAATGTACCTTTAACTAGACGTCGCATGTTACCTCTTCCAAGCCTACGTGGGGCCTTGGCGGTAGTTGCGGCGAAAGCAGTACGGGAAAAAAAAGCAGTATTAGTAGCCTCAACTACCACCGGGGCCCCGCATACGCTTGCAGGAGGTACGACGAGGTATCTAGTTAACTTTCTAATCTATGGTAATAATCCTACCGAAGAAAACTGCAGGTCCTCCATCGTTAGTCGGTGGATTCTGATGGAAAACAGCCTCAAAGTTCAACGCGCATTTAAGAATTACAAAACAAAAACGAACTCGTTTGATGCTTAAGGTAAGGTTCAACTGATCCAAACTCAAAACATCGAAGGGACACTAATAAACTTTCCTGTAAGATTTCAGATACGGCAGTGTTGCTGTACTGTTTAGCCCACGTGAAACTTTGATGCTGTATTCAAAGGTTTTTACCATTTTTACTTTTTGCACACCATAGATCAGCTAATGATGGGTGCATTCTACTTGGCTAAACGACATCGCTGGAAATTGTTTAGAAACTAGTTGTCGTAGTGTGCTTAGCACAGCTACACATGTTCAGGGTTCGTGCGAGTCCTTGAAAACCTGGAAATTTCCTTGAAAGTGGTAATGAAATTCCATGCCTGGAAAAGTGCTTGAAAATCTTTAAAAAATGACATATGTATCATCAGTAGGGTAACGGACGGAAAGTACATGACTTGACTGAGGAAACAGAAAAAAAATTAGCCAAGAAAGTCGTCGAGTGTGTAGCCCTATTCTTCTTCGTTTGGGCATGAAAAGTTTTGAAGTTTGGGCTCTGGCTTTAATTACATTTACGAGTGTAATGGTTGGATGCAGCAGTAAGGTTTCACGTGGACTAAACAGTACAGCAACACTGCAGCATCTGAAACCTTATAGGAGACTTTATGTGTTCCCTTACTTACACCTTACATTAAGCATCAAACACGTTCGTTTTTGTTTTCTAATTCGTGCTACCTTGGCGTAGTTTAGATTAGCTTGTTTTAATGTTTTGTATCTTTATCAATTACGGCTTGCACAAACAAAAAATGGTAACAAATCCTTCAATCTTCAGTCTTGCAGCTGGCGTTTGTTGATTGGCATTGTTTCATAACAATGTTTAAAACAATGTAAACCAATCAATTTGGTCGTTTAGAACTCCCTAGTCCTCGAACCACTTGACCAACTAGAAAAGGCGTTGCGGAAAGGACACATCTACAGAGCAATACCTGTAAAATGAGCTACGAATCAGCTTTATAAGACAAATAGTTTGATGGTGAGTGCAGTAGAAACGTGTCGTGGCAACAACAAGAAGCCAGAAATGAAAATTACGATTCCAGCTCAAGTCCAGATCTCCGATGTGAGAAGTTGGAAGTTAACAAAAGTTCGGACACATGTTCACCTACGGCGGTCGCGCGCCGATGGTAGCGGAAAGAGTAATTGAGCCCACAACGTATTTGTAGTTTAAGCCCCAGTTTACTCCCTCCTCGCTGGCCTTTCGTTAGCAGGCTCCAGCGTACCAGACTTGTTCCAAAATTCATTCCCGTTTGTGACGTCCCGTCTACGGCAACTTGGAATCCTCGAGTTACATCGTTTTTATATTTCCCGTTTGTCTAGCTACGAGAGGTCCCATCCACACACCAAGCCGTGTGTGGACCTACTGATCCCGTCGTACCAGATATTCGCGCTTTATATAGCTGCGAATATAGGTACGAAAGTGCCAGCGGCGCGCTGCATGTGCGGGTTTGTCTGCGAGACCTCCAGCCCGCTCCTCCTAATCTTACAGTGAAGCGCCTTATGGGGTTGCTTCGTAAGTGGCGGCCTGTCCCAGCGTCATCTCGTAGGGCCAGGGTGCCACACCCCCTCCCCCTTAGCATAAAGTAGGTTCGAAAGTAGTCCAAATATACATATTTACAAAGTTATTTACACCATTTCGTTTCCACTCTATGTTCGAAATTGTGCCATATTTACACGCGTATTTTTGAATCTTAGTTTCCAGAAGTTATCCTATTTACAAACAAACCAGTAACCCTAGAGAAAATGTTGCCCCAACAAACACGTCTCGTACATCCACCTATTACGGCCGGCTGAGAGTATAGAAATGTAAGTTTGTACTCCGGGCGCTTGGTTTATTTACCTGCCCTATGGGCTACAACACATAATAATATGCACATGCACACTTATGGAGATTAATGTTAATTAACACATATTTCGATTGCAACATCGTTGTAATATGTATTTTAATTAATACTCATAGTAAATGCATATGTTTTTGTAAAAACTTTCAAGTGCACATTCACTAAACCAGAGTTCATAAAAATGTAATGTGTCCCTTGTTTGGGTGGAAAGTTTTATTCAAATGTTGCACTCCAAAGTCCTTGTGCATGTTTCGATGTTCGCCACAGCGTGCTCTTAGTCGAAGAATTTTTCATGCACACCGTGCAACCACACTGAGTTTCTTCTTTGCTGGTGCGAACCTAGATGAAATCTTCCGGGTGCACTGCTTCATCCTGTATAGAGCACTCGGCTAACAAGTTCTCCAGTTCACCTATCTCGGCATCGTCATCTGCATGTGCATGTGGACTAATGGGTGGCACCTCAGCTCCCTGGATCATGTCTTCAGCCTCTTGTGGGATGGCCGCGGCTACGTCATGTACTCCTTCTCCTCAACCTCTTCTTCGCGATCGAAGGCAATGACCAAGCCTACTTGTGTTGGTGCAGGCTATTCGACCGGGTGGCGTAAGCCATCCAAGGGACCTGGCAGTTGACCATGCTGGTGACGTTTGAGTGATGGGTGATGTCCTCCTTTTCGTGGTTGGCGGCTGGTGACGTCGCGAGGAAAAAGCACCTTACAAACGTCTTTTAACCAACGCCGTCTGCCCCGTTGCGCTTTGTTTCTGGCCTCCTTCCTCTTTTCGGACAAGACAACTCTCGGACCATCTACCACCCTCCATTCTGACTGCTCCCAGACTTTAGCACGAGCTGCCCTGCCTCCGAAGTCCTCCACGTTTCCTCCCGGCCAATTGTCGATAAGGCGGACACCACGCTGCAAATGCTGTACGTCCACTACTGCCTTTGCCGTTGGTAAAAAATGTAGTCTTGCCTCAAACCCCGGAACCCATTTTTGTACATGGCACGGTGCTTTATCCTCCCTCCACTTCTTGTTGATGTTTGACTGACGACCAAGTTTGGAGAAATTGTAGACAGCCCACTTCGCCTTATGGTGTTTGACTTTAATGCTGGGGGGTTCTTCCATCATTGTCCCATCTATTCCTTGCTTTTTGCCCTCTGCCGCCTTCTTTTTCAGTTCGTCCCCGTATCCTACAGCCTTATTCTCTACATGTTGCAAGTAGCCTTCCCTACTTTTTGCCGCCATCCACCTCTCTTTTTCCCTTCTTTCCGCCTCCTCTCTCACCTTCCTCTCTGCAGCACGAAACTCCTTTATTTCCACCTCTTCTTTGCATTCCCTCTCCCTCTTTCTTTCTTTCTAGCATATGCCAAACGACGCTGGTCGTTCTTGGCCGCCTTCCTCTTTTCTTCACTGTATTTGGAAGGCCGGCCTCTTCCCCTCTTGCCGTCCTTGCCGTCGTCGGTGTGGGGCTCTTCTCGTCGCCGAGAAGGGTCCACCCACTGCCGGCTGCATTCTCCTGCCTTCGGACGTGCTCCATCTTTCTCCATACTGCTTTGGCGTAATGTTAAAACCGTGAACAGCGACGCAGGTCTTTCCTCAATCTAAGTTTGACCATCAATGATTTTTGGGTACCAAAACCCCGACCTAACGCTCTCCTATACTGATCTATTGCCTAATAAACAAAGAAAGCCGATCGGTCAATTGACCCCCATAGCCTAGGGGCTGTCCACATGTTGTTTCAACAGATGCCAATCTGATCTAAAATTTGTGTGGCCAACCTACTCCTAAGGTATTTGAAAATGTTGGTGGAATTTTGAGTTATTTGCTGACGTTATCAAAAACTAGTCAATCTCGTTTGTATTTTCAAATTGAACCTTTCTAATCTAGCATAAGCTGCGCTACCAAAGAAACATTTTGATAGACTAGACTTGAAAACTATAAACTTTTATGCATCTGGCAGCAAACAATGAGAGTTTTAATTGTGGTTGTGCCCGTTAAAATCATTTAAACGTGGAACTCGTCGTAGAAACGGTGAGACTCGTTTCTTTTCGCTTTTTTTCTCAAATTTGAACTTTTTCCTGATAACAAATGCAAGGAATAGGCGTAGAAAATGCCACTGAATAAAATAAAGGCAAGACTTGTGATGAAATGCCAAAATTGGTTATTTTGTATTTTAGTTTATCATATAAGGGGTTAAATCTTTAGGATGGCAGTTGAACAATAAAATAACATTAAAAAAAAGTGGGAAATATTCGTCTGCTAGTTACCTCTGGGCGGAGAGGGACAGTTTAGCTAGGGCCAAGCGAAAAAGCGAAGCAACTTGGCGTTTTGAACCTCTTGTTTGTGCTGCGCTTGAAACGCTTTGGGGGGGGGGGGGTGTAGGAATGTGGGACCCCATAACTTTTCAGCCGTAGGTGCAGAGACTGTTAACAAGTGCAGAAGAAAGTAGCCCTGGGGAAGTACTATAACGGTATCTCAAAAGTTTACAGGCCTGCTTTATTTGTGAACATTGGACGACAAACTACAAGAAATAAATACCCAAGAAACCTTTCACTGAAAAAAGAAGCTGAAACGAAGTGGACAGATGATTATAAAGGATTAAACACATCACAACTTAATTAATGACTAATGAACAATAGGCATTCGTACAAACCTATCAATGAAGATAGAAGGCATTCGCCATATCGAGCCATGATGTCTGGTTGGAAATGATGAAGAATTGTCAATTCACTAGTTACTCAAACTGTAAAAGCATATGTGCAAAATATTTTGCAACGCCATTCCTGCTTACTAAAGACAGCTAAGAAGTCAGTGCAGAATGATTATAACTGAACAGGAACAGGTCTTCACAAACTTACTGGTTTATGCACAAACACCTGAGTGTACAGATTGTGTAGAATCTATACACTCGTGCTAAGGTGGGAATTTACCATCCGACGATTCCCAACCAAAAGTCGTCTTGTGAAGCCTCATTTTCCAAGATAAACACTTTATAGTTTTTGGATGCATGGACTACATTTGGATGCCACGTACCAAAAGAGAATTTCGATCGTCGAGTAGTTCAGACAGTTTTCATCGGTTATCCAGAAGGAGTTAAAGGATATAAACTGTGGGACTTAGAAAAGACAAAATCATTATCAGCCGCCACGAGAGATTAGAAGAAAAAAATCTTAGAAATACACTCGTGCTAAGGTGGGAATTTACCATCCCATGATCCCCAACCAAACGTCGTCTTGTGAAGCCTTATTTTGCAAGATATAAACTTTATAGTGGATGTACACTTTACAGTTTTAGGATGCATGGGCTATATTTGGACACCACATACCAAAAGGGAATCTCGATCGTCGAGTAGTTGAGACAGTTTTCATCGGTTATCCAGAAGGAGTTGAAGGTTATAAACTGTGGGACTTAGAGAAGATTAGATCATTATCAGCCGTCATGAGAGATTCGAAGAAAAATCTTAGAAATACACTCGTGCTAAGGTGGGAATTTACCATCCCATGATCCCCAACCAAAAGTCGTCTTGTGAAGCCTCATTTTGCAAGATAAACACTTTTTGGATGCATGGGCTATATTTGGACGCCACATACCAAACGTGAATCTCGATCGTCGAGTAGTTGAGACAGTTTTCATCGGTTACACAGATGGAGTTAAAGGATATAAACTGTGGGACTTAGAAAAGATAAAATCATTATCAGCCGTCATGAGAGATTTGAAGAAAAAATCTTAGAAGTCTACCGACAAAGCGTCAACAAGAGAAGCTCACGAAGACATTTCGAACACTTACTTCATCGAAGAAGAAAAAACTGAAGATGGCCTAACGCACGATATAATGACTCAATACGTGACCATCCCTGCGGAGATCGAGGACGTTGCCTGAGATACTGAAGAGGAACTTTGGCTGTGAATGGTGAAGGTAAATGAAACTTATCAGTTCACCCGTCATTTTAAACTGTAAGAACTAAATATGTGCAAAATATTTTGGAAACCAAACCTTACAACCAGGGGCAACCAGAGGGGGGAGCAAGTTTCGATTGTATCCCTAGGCCCAGGCTTCAAGGGGTCCCGGGCCATAAACTAGAGGTAAAAAGTCGAAAAACTAATCATCAGAACACTTCGACAGGCAGAAAAAAGGAAATTCCCACTAAAGTGTCACGTTATCAAAGAGAAAATTCCTGTGGAAACTCAAACCCCAAAAAATGCCTTAGAAGGATCAGAAGTTGAATCCTGGAAACAGGCAAAGAAATGACCAACCTAAGAGAAAACCATGCATGGGAACTCGTTCCTCGACCAAAAGGAAAGAAGGTGATAAAATCCTGTTGCGGTTTTAGAAGAAATTTACTCAAGATGGTAAACTGGAACGCTACCTAGCCAGGCTAATAGCAAGAGAGCTCATGCACAAAGAGGAATCGACTACAAAGACACTTTCTCGCCAGTCATAAAGCTCAAATCCACAAAGACTTTAATAGCTATTGCTGTAGAACTTGGATGGAAAGTTCACCAACTGGACATTACCGCCGCCTACTTAAACAGAACCCTCCAAGAAGAGATATACATGGAACAGCCAGAACCGTTCGTAAAGCGAGGAAAAGAAAACTACGTATGTAGGCTACTGAAGAGTCTCTACGGCCTACACCAGTCAGGAAGAGCCTGGAATTCCTGTTTCAACGAATTTCTTAAAGAAATTGGCCTAGAAGAATCAGTCGTAGACCCATGTGGGTATTACGATCTGATGCAAGGTATCATCACAGGAGTGTACTTCGACGACACCCTAGTCTTGGCCGAGATGCCGAAGCCCTCAACAACTTTAAAGAAAAGTTGAGCACAAGATTCAAATCACGAGACTTAGGAGAAGCTAAGGTGTTCCTATCAAGATTAAACGAAAGAAGGACGGACCAATCACCTTAGACCATAGCGCTTATGCAGAAGAAATTCTACAAACCTTCGGTATGAAAGATGCTAATCCAGCTTCAACCTCACTAGCGGGAAAAGAGTAAAGAAGATAACTCGTTAGCTCAAGAACCCATGCCATACAGAGAAGCCATTGGAAGTCTCCTGTATTTAGCAAACGTTGCAAGACCAGATTCTTGCACAGGCCACAGCATACACGAGCCAATTCAACAATGAACCAACAATGGAACGTTAAAATGGAATAAAGCATATTCTGTGATACCTCCAGAAAACGAAGGACTTTAAACATGACTTCAAACTTGAAGGCACGTTTTTTTCAGACGCAGATTGGGCATCCGTCATCACAGACAGAAGGTCATACAGCGGATACACCTGTATTTTCGCAGGAGCAGCTATCTCCTGGTGAAGCAAGACGCGATACCACTGTCAACAGTGGAAGCTGGGTACATTCCAGTGTGCCATGCAGTGAAGGAAGTGCCATTTCTCTTCCCAAAAATAAAGTGACTTCAGAAAGAAGCAAGCACATCGACCTGAAGTGGCATTTTCTGAGCCAACAAGTTGTTGAAGGTGTACTGAACTTTGTATACGTACCGTAAAGTGAAAACGTCGCAGATGTGTTAATGAAGATATTTCTCAAAAAGAAAGCCACCCAACGTATTGGCCCAAGGACTTAAAGGTGTCGTATGCTAACACATACTTTATGTTTTGTTTAGGCAAAACAGAGCCCAACAAGGTTGTGAACTACCAAAAACTGTTGGCCTCTAAGTATGTATTTAGACGCTGATTTGCCAAAAACTATGTGATAGCCTCTGTTTTTATAGTTTAAAGGCCTATTCTCTCCTTATGAGCGTTTTTCTTAATGGAAGTAGCATCTTCAGTGCTAATTTTTTGCAAAATTAATTAATTATACTTAGCGCCACATGAACATCGTATAACCAAATCCAGGCGATGCTGTACAGCTGTTCTTCCGTAGTAAACTGTCAATGACGTTGGGCATATGTTAAATAGTCTCGTCATAACTTTCATTCAAATTAAACTAACATGCCTTTAACGAGTTGCTGCAGCAAAAAATACCAACAGAAAAACTGACGTAGGCCGACACGCAACTTAGCCTAAAGGAAGGAAGTAGCCAATAAAGTTGAGGAACTCCAGGTTTATTCTAGTGCCACGCAGTATGGTCCTTCAAAGATCACAGAAAATGGTTTATGATGCTCTGGGTTACGCTGAGTTGGAGTGGAATACCTTCAGGACTGTTGTAGCTGGTTAGGGACTAGCTCCAAACTGAAGCCTAAAGAGGCTGCAGGGTCATTTTACTCCAAGAGTTGATTCTAAATCTCACCACAGGTGGAGTGTAGTAATTCCTGTGAGTCACTACCACTTCAGCTCCACCTAGCAACATGACTAGGCATTAGCCCCCTAGACCACTGATCTTGAGGACTACAGGCATACATGAACATACATAGCTCAGTAGCACTTTTCAATTACAGTAATAACAATGAAGAGTACACTACAGTACACAGCAAACATAACAAGAGCCACAGCATCAGAGAATATTGGCCCTTTTCAGGGACCAGCTTAGGTAAAAGGCTATGAGGAATGCTGGGGAAACCAGCATTCCAGTAGCCTGTGCGGCGGTCTTGTGTTAAGCTCTTCCAACTCTTGCTTCGAAATATGCTTCTCTCTCTGTGAAGTCGCTCTAGGCTAATCACAAAATCATTTCCAACATCCTTCTTGGTCTCTACGTAGATCCCTGAGTCAAGAATATCAGCTACCCCCTCTTTCACCATGGCCTCTAGTGGCAAGAACAACTGTCATATTTGCCTTGTCAGCCTTGCAAACTTGTGGGGCTACTTAAGTCGTCTAAGGACCTCAACTTCTTGCCTCACAATGTGTGGCTTCAATCTTGGTAGTTTTTCTAATTGTTGGAGTAATCAATTGCGTCACAAGATCAAACGTGTAACCATACAACATGAGTTGTATGTCCGACACGAAATTCGCAACATTCCCTGGAGCTGGCATCGGGATGAATTTCAAACTACGATTTAGTACTGCGATCTCATGCTTATCAAGCTCAATTCCGAAGTCATGCCTCACGAAAGGAAACTATTCCTGCAAGCTCCTCTGCTCTTGTCTTACGTTTGGGGCATTCCTCCTCTTAGTATAACCCAATTCGTAGAAGAGTTTGTGACCGCCGAGCGCTTACAGCTTCACCACATACCACTGGCAAACACCTCTCGTAACATTCACACATGAACGAGAAACAGTCCTCCACCTCCTTTCACATCCTTCCAGTTCTGTCATTTGCCTGTCGAAAATTCGCAAGTACTGAGAAGTATTTATGTATTTTTTGAATTTGAGTGTCATTGTGATAGTTTATTAGTCTGAACATTCTAAGTAATATGGCGAGTTTTTTCAACGGTCCCTTCTTGACGGCAGCTGTATGAAGAGTTTTTCTCAGGATCTGAGCTGTGTGCTTAGTGCTTTCCTCCCTTTGGGTTTGGTCCTTTTTTACTGCAAGATTTAATGTGCAGGCTCACTCTGGCTTTCTTCATAATTCGACAGTCCCGGGTCATCCTCTGTTGAACTGATACACCATAATCTATTCTGTTCTTGGAGAGAAATAAATGCTTGAGACATTTTGCCCAAATGTAGTGATTCAATGGCATTCTTGGTTTTGCCTTGAGACACTGTATGAGGATGCTTTCGAAACCCAAACTCTGATTATGAGCACTGCGACTGCATTGGTAATAGGTCCCTTGCTTTCCACCTTTTGCAATCCAGGTGGATTCTTCTGGCTTGGCTCATTGGGAAAAACAATGAGTGTCTTCTCACTTTGGACATCTATGATGGCAAGATTTGAATCGGTGAAAGTGCAGTCGTATGGTCCAGCAAAAATATCTTTCATTTACAACAGATTTCCAATATTTCTTGGCACGGAGTTGCAGTAGGCAGTAATTCTGCAGCTTATAGATTTTATTTTTGGTTATTCTTCCATATTTCTGTCCTCCAAGGTTTTGAGTTTTTGCCAAGTTCCTAAAGCAGTGCCCAGCCCATCCTCTTTGCTACGTTGACACATTCTTATTTTTTAATCTTCACCTCTTGTAATGCTGTGTCACGGCTTCAATGATGGGCGCAAATCTTGTGGCTTTCCACCCATCAGCTAAAGTAGCACGTCATTCCTATGAAAACATGTAACAAAAAATTATTGTTAGGCCCAACATAGTTGAAAGATGATTCTCTGGCACTGCCCTACCAACTAAAAGGTGCCCATCTAATAATTTTTGGGGTTCTGAGAAACTTTTGTGTAAATTTCCGCCAATTGATTAATTTCTGACCGATATTGACGATTCAATATTTCATTTTAATAAGACGATTAAAATGGAGTATTGAATCATCAACATTGGTCAGAAATTAAGCAAATGGCGGAAATTTCCACAAAGTTTGTCAGAACACACAAAAAATATTTGATGCGCACTTTCTAGGTGATGCGGCAGTGCTAGAAAATGATCTTTTCAAGGACTCGAGTACTTTTTATTGGACCAAAAGCCAACTCAGTAGCTTAAAACATTGAGAAGTTATTTAGAGAAAACTACAGAAAAGTTGTTACGTAAAACGGAGTGAGAGAAAAGAAAAAAAACCTTCATCCCTTATCGATTTTTGAGATCTTTGTGCAAGATGAACATTTCTTTTTAGTTTGTTGGGTTTTATTATAAGAAACGAAGATTCTACCAGAGAACTTGTTCTCTTACGAGTTCCGATGTTTTCCGAGTAGAATCCGATGAAACTGTGTTACTTATGGGATGCTTCCATGCAACACGGCACCCATAAGCTTATTACTTAATTTATGCAAAACCTGTGTCACTTCCAGTCGCCTCCTCTCTGTCTCCACCTCACATCCACACCACTGTCTTCTGCGGCTGGCCCCTGCCCAGCGCCAGGGAGGTGGGCGAAATCAAACTAACACAGTTTCGTCGGATTCTTTCTACTCCGAGAACTTTGATTCTTCTGCGAGAACAAGTTCTCTGGTAGAATCTTCATTTCTAGTTCGCAGAATCCTCCTCACTGGAATACTTATGGGGACAGGTTAATAAACGTGGCGCTGCCAGCCAACTCACCTGAAGGTTGAATATGGGCCTGTGCCTGCTGTAGCCTGAACCCGCCAAACCAAACATCCGCTCTCTCTGGTAATGTGTGGCGAACACCGTCGAGGATGACCAGTTCGCCATGCCCATAATTTGTGATGCAGAAATCCCGCATCCTGACTGCAGAGGTCACTGCTAATCGCACAGAATGGGCCAGGAATAGTCTCTTATCCACACCCACCGCCCTCAAAACCTCACACAACCAACGTGCCTCCATCTGGCAACTAACGGACTGATGTGGACACACATACAATAGGAATAACGCAGGTGGTCTCCTCCAGGACGAAAGGAAAATTCGGCCATGCAGACTCTTTGTCCAACGGATGTACGAACTAGCTGTATAGCGTACCGCGTCCAGACGTAGCACTAAACTGGCACTACACTCCTGCTTATTTTATGGTCATGTAACACGAAAACTGCTTCAGCCTCCAGAAAGTCACACCATCGCAGATCTACTCAGGCCAAATCGCTTGCCCTATTACCAGCACTGATGGAGGCCAACATCGCCACTTTGAGGGTTGTAAAGTCAGCGACTTAGAAGGATGCATTTCCCACAGATACCTAGCTACCAATGATAAATCCCAAATTACCACACACCGCGGTCTCGGTGACCGTCTAGAGTTACAAACCACGCACAAAGCGCTGCATCAATGGGTGCTTTGACAGCGTAGACTGGTCCCAACCAATATGATACTTAGAAATAGCGGCCAAAAATAGCCAAATATGCTTCAGTACAGCAATCTGCTTGAAAATAAAATTGCCAACAACTCAAACACACAATAACCGGCGCCGATGCCGGGGCCACCCCCAACTTTCCACATCAGTCCACCCAACGTGTCCCTTAGGCATCATAACCTTTTCTCGTGGGAAGTTTAAAGTCAGAGTTTATAATGTCTAAGGCCATTGCGGACAATATGTGCACCTCTCTACACCAACACCTGCGGAGACCGGCCGACCCTGGTCGGTATCACCTGTGGATTTAACAGGGGTGTTCGCCTCATCACGACGCAACCTTGCGCCTACATCAGAAACAATAGTGGAATAGTGGAATAGAGGAGTAGTGGAATAAAGGAAGAGCCGTGACACTCCGTGTTCATCTTACCAAAAGTCTGGGCAATGGAGCCGCCTTTGCGGGCGTCGCCACCTCTTGCTGGGCCTACTTCAAGAAATCTGGGAGGGACACACCAAACATTTCACTTAACATCGGTGCTCGTGCTATTAATTCAGGCCTCAACTCAGCTGCGAATGCAAATTTTAATCTCTCCCGGCACATCTCATTCATGGGCAACAGTGCGTGTATTTGCAACATCATTGCATCGCCAATGATTTGCGACACCTGTGATTGTCACGAGCTGTCATAGTTAACTGGCTGTATCGCACAAAACTGCAGCGCTTTACGTAAAGGTAACAGGACTTGTAAAAACAGTATTTTGCGGCCCTCCTGCCTGGCCGGCTGAAAATTGTTTCTATTGCCCAGAGGTCATGTACATTACCTGTGTTATTTTTGCATTCCTTCCTGAGGGAAGCCGTTTCTTCCTGGAGGTTTCTTGTCGCTTCAGATCCACCCAGCCTCGCAACTCAGTGCGTATGTGCGTCACAGTCCTCATACAAAGCGGGCCAGCTGCTGTGGCTGCCATCTTTTTCCCTTCTTGGTCAGTCATGGTGGTAACTTAAGAGGGGAGGTAGGGCAGGTACAGATAATGTATGTTTCCTCCGGGCAATAGAAACAATTTTCAGCCGGCCAGGCAGGAGGGCCGGTAAAATACTGTTTCTAGTTGCCCTTCGGAACATACATTACCTGTGTTATTTTTGCATATATGGGGACCTCGTCACTTCAGGTGGAGGGTGCCACCATGACGGTTGCCCTAAGGTTGCGAGCTGGTTCCTCCAGAGTCATGGACTCTTTGCGTTTCTCGAATGGAGTATTCCACTTAGAGTGTCCTTATTAAAAACATTCAGTTTTAGGATTAGGGATTAAATGAAGTTGAGGTAGATGCCTGGTTAATTGGTGCTTGACAGTTCAGGTTGTTTCTGGACGATCTTGAGGGTGGCATGTGACTTGGAAAGTGGAGATGGTGTTGGGAGAGTCGATTTTTGTTCCATGTATAAAGGACTTGTGCAGATGTAGTGTGTTGATTGGAGTGAAGAGGGTTCTATGAAGCTGTGCTTGTCGTTCGGAGGAACATGAAGATGACATGGGGAGAGTTAATTGTGGTTTCATGCAGGGTTGTGGTAATGTTATGTGTTGATTGAAGTTACTAAGGTTCATTGAGGTCGTCAGGCTGTGTATAAGAAGATGCATATTTCATTGGAGGAGTTGATTGTAGTTTCATTCAGATGAGTTGTGGTGATTGAAGTGAAGAGTATTCATTGAAGCTTGTTTCTATCATTTCCATCATTAGTGGGAATGGTGGAGAAGATGGAGCGCATGAGAAGAACCTTGTACCGACGTAGGAAGGAATAATTTGACGGTTGTGGCATGGGGACGTCGTGGGGGTTGGATGGGGTCAGTTCGTCCGTTTTCTTTTCTTCTTTTTGGAAAGTTCCAAATTCGTTGAGGATTGGTGCTCAGGGTCCAGGAAAAAGGTGTGGGTTTTTTTTTTTTTGGTTTCTTCTGTCTTCTTGATGTTGTTCTTTTCTTGATCTGTTAGTTTTGATTGTTGATGATTTCTTTTTTTGAGATGATTTGATTATGGTTTAGTGGCAAAGTTGAAGGCGAAGCCCTTTGCTTTGGTTCTGCATTAAAAACAGGGTAGAGACCTGGTTAAGGTGCTTGAGCATTGTTTCATGCTTGGAGTAGCTGGGATAAAAAGTTCATTGTCATTAAATTACCGTATTGATTGTGACAAGAATTTGTTTTGTGGAAGGTTGGAGGTTGCCGAGAGCCAGTCTTTCATTTGGTTGTCATTGGTGGGTAACGGAGTCTTCGTTAATGTTGAGGATGAGTCTGATGCCTGGTCCGGTGAAACGTGGCGAGGGTCCGGGAGCTTGGATGATGAGGCCCTTCTGTTGCGTGGTAATCTTGATGACTTCTTATACCGTGGCTTCCATGATGCGGAGATGCTGTAACGTAGCAACTGCCAGGTGTTCGGAGATGTGAGTGGGGTTGATGACGGTTTCTTCAGGGTTGTGGTTGAATATGATTGATTTAGGTTGGTGATGTCTAACTGTTCATGGGCTTTTGCAGTTAGTTCGTCATTGCCTGTACATATCGTTGATACGTGGCCACAGATTAAACACAGGGTTTTGTGTAAGTCACTGAGGTTCTCCTTTAGCTTTCTTTTTTGGTTGCTGGAGAGGGGTAAGCCTTTCGATACCCTTTTCTTTAGGTCGTCGAATGTGAAGAGTTCTTGTGGATACCAGCATGGTTGGGTTTCATTTGTGACTCTTGTTGTGGTTTTAGTTTCAATCCTGGACGATTGTTGTGGTGCACTGATGTCAGGGTTTGGAGAGTTGCGAGTTTCTGCTGTGCACAATTCCTTTCCGGAGTTTTCTTTGGCGGATGTTTCGGGTGTTTCCAAGGTTGTAGGGACTTCGTTAGAAGATTTTCCTGGGGCGGTGACCAGAGGTGTCTTTGCTGGTGAGTGGCTTGTAGAGCATGGTGTCGACGAGGTGGTTGGGGAGACGATGTCTGACAAACGGTTGGAGTTCCCCGGAGTTGGCGGCACATATGGACATTTTCCCCGTTGTTTTTGCTCTTGAAGTTGTATTTTCCTTATGATGTTGATCTTTAAAAACATCATTAATTTTCGTACTGTGAAACGCCATAATGTCAACAAAACTCGGAAAAATTTCGGAAAAAAATTTCGGTAATTTTTTTCCGGAATTTTTCCGAGTTTTGTTCTCATGTTGAGTATTTTCGCCCATTGTTTGGGTGAAATCGTTTTGCAAATGGAGCAGGGTCGGCGATAATAATCGCATGAGTGATGGCGAGCACATGCTGAATGAGGGTTAGTCTTTTTCTTCCCGAAGATTATGCCTGCACACTTGCATTCATTTTTCTATTTGTTCTTGATTGGCTCGTGACAGGTCCCTTCCCTTGTCAATCTTGCGTCATTGCTTTGGGTTGGTGTTGAGTGGGCTTTACCTCCTCTTGTTCTTGCCATTGTAGCGGAGTTGCAACACTTTCTTGTCAGAGCGATCAAAGCAGCATTTGTGACAATCCCCCCCATTGGTACCGAGGGACCTGCTAGGAAGGGTTGTGAAGAGAGTGTTGAGTGTTGACGATCCTTGGGTTGTGTAGAGGCGTTGTGAGCTTGAGCCTTTTTTTTTAGCCTAATTTCGCCAGCATCTTTGTTCGCCTCATTAATTCTACTAACGGTTTGGCTCTGTTCAGTTTCAACCGCATTCAAATTTGCTATGTCATCTGTGGTTCGATAATCCAATCGGACAGTCTTGTGTTGACGGGCTTTGCCCTCTTTCGGAATTTCCGCAATGCTTCGGGAAATAGCGAACTATCCTGTCTAGTGTATGCAACAAATTTCTCCCACGATCCATCTCGTGTCGTGGCAAAAGAAGGAGTGGTGTAGTGACGCGAGGTGGAGAGAGAGAGGAGGCGACCGGAAGTGACGCAGGTTTTGCATAAATTAAGCAACATAATTAACCCTTTAAGGAGTATGAACGTATATGAACGTATGAACGTATACGTTGGCAACGATGTGGCCCAATGGAGTATCAACGTATATTTACGTGCGTGGAAGTGCGGGTCGAAAAATGCAATTTTCGGCCAATATATCGACAAGAGAAACGCTGAAATTCGCTACCTGATATGTTGTGCATCGATTTCTGTAATTAAAATGTTGTTACTGATGTCTATAATTTCATAAAAAGCACTTTAGTTGAGTGTGGTCTCACTAAAAACTACAAAAATGTCGCGTTCGTTCATTTTTTCCGAAGTTGGAAGCAAAAAATTGGTCATTTTCGATCAGCGGTAGCGATCGGACCGTTTGACTGGGCGCCGCCATCTTGGATTCGTTGAAAAGCTGGAATTCCCCTCTATCCAGGCCTCTCAACATATTATTTCGATGGCTATTTGGCATTGGTCAATCAGACGGAATGTTAGAGGCTCTTTCTGGCTGTCTTGAGCAACATTTCCAAAGCACTTGAAGATCGCGATCTCTCATCGGCCAGTTGGTACCACGTGACCGATTTGACGCGTTCTCATTGGCTGATGAGCGATTTCACAATGGCCGCCATGTCGCGCTCCGGATTTCACGTGAGCGCTTCTGTTCAGTTCGTCGTTTAAAATTACGAGAAAGATGAAGTTTCACTGCATTAAAAAATTAAAATAGCAGCTACGATGCAACTAAAATGGAAAAGGAGCCTATAAACCTTCACACTGTCGCTTATCAGGTAGGAACAACATTTTATAACCTAACTAACGCCAACTTTCGGAAGCGTTTTTTCAACATGGAAAAATTTTCAGTTTTAGTTCATTACCGCCCGTAATTTTATGAAATCGTTCTCTAAAACTATTAAAGCAATTTATCTGATTTTTTCTGTGCACCTTAATGAATATCTGTTGCGTGCACGTATTAAGTTTGAGATCATCGTGTCCAATATTTTTCGCAAGAATAAATATTTCGTTAGTGCATCACTCCTTGGGTGACTACCAAAAAAAAACTCACTCCATGCGCAACGACAATTTTTTTTTAACTCGCTCCTTAAAGGGTTAAGCAAAGTATGCAAAGTAATAAGCGCGAGGGTGCCGCTTTGTAGGGAAGCATCCCATAAATAACACAGTGAGGAGGATTCTGTGAAGTATAAATGTGTAAAATTACAATCCATTCCAAACAGATCCAAACATTTTCAAGGCTCTAGGCTGCAGTCATGGCACACTCTTCACACCAACGACATTCATTTTTCTGATTCGAATAACTAAAGCACATATTAGACGAAAAATGAAGATTCTCCCAGAGAACTTGTTCTCGCCAGGAGAATCTAAGTTCTCTGAGTCGAATCCGACGAAACTGTGTTACAAGATTGGGATCCTTCCCTATGCCTACGGCGCGTTTTTACCTCATTAATGCAGTCATTTATGCAAAATATTGCGTCACTTCCGCCTCTATCCCACTTCCCCCTACCCTGCTCGCGTCCACTCACTCTTTTCTTGCTGCGAACGCACAATTCCATGCAGGGAGGCGGGCGGGCAGTGTTTGTAACACAGTTTCGTCGGATTCGACTCAGAGAACTTAGATTCTCCTGGTGAGAACAAGTTCTCTGGGAGAATCTTCATTTCTCCATCGCAGAATCCTCCTCACTGTGTTACAAGATTGGGATAGATTAGTAAGCTGTGCACACCCCGGAATCGCTCCGAAGATGGCTGCGGTGACCTTGGTCCCACTCAGTAATCAGCCTGTAACTACCCCCCAGACTACCCAGGGAACCCACTCATCCGCCACCTCGGCGTCTAAGTACGGGTCCCAGAGGAGGGCCCTGCGCTCCGCAAGGGATACGGTCCCTCCCTGGCGCAGGCCAACAGCCGGACAAACCAGGCCGCACACTGCCAGTACGGCGTCACCAGTACTGCCCATTCAACTCGATCCACGACGAGCTTGTCGATGCAAGGTCCAATTAAAGGACACGGGGGAAAAGGTACGGGAAGAACGGGCCCCAGTTCCCACTGAACGCATCCACAAACTCGGCCCATGGGCAGCGTCCCCACGACCCAAATCGCTGCAATTGGGCCATCGCCTCTGATGTGAACCCGTCCACGTCTGGCGTCCCAAACCACCTACGAATCCTCTGGAACGCCGCAGTACCCAACCGGAAGTCAAATCTGCCCCAGAAATTTCGAGACAAACCATCCGCTGTCATATCCAACTTCCCCGGCACAAATGCCGCCTGTACCACACACTCCAGCTGACTTCTATGCTGCTCTAGGCAACGGACCATGGCATTAAGCATCTAGGACTTCGTCCCCCTTGATGAATCGCGTATGACACGGCTACCACATTATCCGAAAGGATTTGCACGACCCGTCCCCTGACCAGGTCTCCGAAAACACCTAGCGCCTTTAGCATAGCCAATAATTCTCTCGCATTTTCTGTAAGGCAGCCTCCCTGGGCTGCCACCTTCCCTGCGCTTGCGAATCCCCAGAGGCTGGTCCCCAGCCCATGTCCGAGGCGCCCGTTGTTACCACTACTGCACCTCCACAGAGACCCAAGATTTCACTACCACCGAGCGACTCATCCACCAGTTCAAATCCTCGCAAGATCCTTGCACTGTTTACAAGATTGGGAAAAATTAGGTCCCCAGGTCGTGTTGCGACCAACGTGTGTGCAACTCGCCGTTTTCCACGGCACACAACTAACTTTCTGCCAGTCCCAACAACCATTGAAGCTCCTTAACAACAGTGACCGGGTCTCCTTGGAGTCCCGCAACCAATCGTACCATACGAGCATGTTTCTCAGGCAGCAGCACAAAACGGGCTGACTTCAGATCCAACATCATACCCAAAAATTGCAAAATCTGTGACAGCACCAGCACACTCTTTCCACAAATTACGAAAAAGTCCAACTTCCGCAAGGTTTCCAACACGTTACGCACATCACGCCGCACACCTGCTGCGGACGGGCCTACCACTGCAAAATTATCCAGGTAAACGAAAATTAACACACCTGCCCGGAGCAAGAAGCGCGTCACCACTGACATAAGCTTCATAAAAGTACCCGGGGCCGAAGCCAACCCAAATGGCAGCACACAAAAAGCGGTAAAGACAACCTTGCCAGGAAAACATTAACAATAGTCGTGCACCGTCCTTTATTGCCACTGCATAGAACGCCTGACAAATCGATGGTAGCCATCCACTACCCTGGCTGTAAATGCTCTACTACCCTCGGTAGTGTATCCAAGTAGCACTTCCGTACCACTACAAACTCATTCAAGCCTTTCAGGTTCAAAATTATCCTGTCGATCCGACTGGCTTTGCCACTGAAAAATTTGGTGACACACATCCTACACTCCCGCTTTTCACTCTCTCAAGTACACCTTGAGCTAACATCTCGCTCAATTTCGGAGCAATCTCATTCGCATCGCCAAATAATGGCGGTCTCGCCGAAACCGCTCTCAGCGGTGGCGTATTTCCCAACTCTAGACCAGAACCGTCTACAACATCCAACACTGTCGGCGACTCCCACTCTGCCCTATGGCCTCTCAAACTTCCAGCACGCCATGTGCTCATTATTTCCAAGCTCCGTTCCAGCTTATGTTCACCAACAATCCAATCCAACAAAAATTACCCATTTGCACTCGGTAGAGCCAATGCCTTACACGCCCCAGCGTTCCGCATTGCCCAAAAAAAAAAAAAATTTTAAAACAGACCCATTCGTACTTTTTTATCACCAACAACTACTTTTCCAACCACTTTTTTCCACCGTCCGCCACTCGCGGCTCCTGTCGGTTCAGTCAGTTACCGACTCCGACAATGGGTTTCACATCTGAACTCCCAAACACACTTCTCTGCCAAATTCCGCCACACAAACCAAAAATAAATACTACGAACCTGACAATCCGTATTAAACCACTGCCGCAACGTTCTCAAGAAGCAATTATATCCACGTGCGGACGCACTTGGCCGGCCGAACAGGCCGCCACGTTTTTCGTTCTCGCAAAATCTGCCGTCGCCATGCCGGCCGCCATCTTAATACTCTCCAACCAGTATCGATAGAAATACGCACAACAAATCGTGTAGCCTCGTAGCCACGCTGCCTTGCTTGGAAAGATGGCGCACTTCAGTTCAACTGCGAAAACGATAGTTCGAAACGAATTCCCCTCAGTAATTCTACAATCTTAGCTTACGAAATTATGACTGCACGCGCCAGCGGCAAGAAAAAGAGTGGGTGGACGCGAGCAGGGTAGGGGGAAGTGGGATAGAGGCGGAAGTGACGCAATATTTTGCATAAATGACTGCATTAATGAGGTAAAAACGCGCCGTAGGCATAGAGAAGGATCCCAATCTTGTAACACAGTGAGGAGGATTCTGCGATGGAGAACTATTCAACTTATCAATAAAAGGTTTCCCGTCACATTCTGCAACTCATTAAGGTTTGCCTAGCAAGTAGATGTTCAATGTTGTGTAATAGCCTAGTTACAAGGCAGACGTTCATGCGATAATCAAATTCCTGCCAGAAACAGTTTAGCATATCCTCGTCCATTACGGCAATTGCTGTTGTACGTTGGTTCGGAAGAGGAGGAATAAACACCTTATCTTTCACATATACACATAAAAAAAGTCACATGGTGTCATCTCAGGGCTTCGAGGATGTGTTTAGAGTAAGTTTTGCGTAATTCAAGCATACAAAACGTATTAGGCCATGAAAAAAAAAATTGTTTGTTTACAGGCGAGGCTGCAATTTGAAACACCAGGCAACCAGGGATTTTATTTAATTTTTTATTTTATTTAACTGACCATATTTCTTCGACATGTACCAAGCTGAAAGATACGGAGTCAGTCTAAAAAAGTATAATATTCTGCTAAGGCCATTAAAAAAAAAAGTTGTTTCTCAGACATCGCCGCACCGCCTAAAAGCCGCCGCACGGACCTTTTTTTTTTCATTTTCCTTGCTATTTACCGCAGCACTTGCAACAAAATACGATTACGAGACATCGGATCCAAAAAAAAAAAAAACGTCACGAGCACCAACCAACAATAGGGATCAGAGTATATCATTATTACTCTTCTTATTGCTACTATCTACTGTTACTTTTTAACAATAGCAATTATTGTTGTTGGTGTGGCTAAAAAAAAAAAAGTAAAAAAAAAAAAACCGCCCGCCCGCATGGAAAAAAATATTTTTCGCCCGAGAAACAACTTTCTTTTTTTAAATGGCCTAATATGTTATTTATGTCATCTGGTATTAAAAATATTTTAGTTTTTGCCAAATAACTTCTTGGTGGTTTGAGCTAGAGTTTTGTACTTTGCACCACTGAAAAGCTCGTTTCAAGCCGGTTAAAATGGTATACAGCGTACTGGAATGTCAAAATATGGCGAACCCAAGTAGACCAAGATTGAGATAAAAATTTCTTACCCACGATAATTTAATACACCCGCAAGCGCCTGTAAACCAAACAATTTATTTATTTTGCATGGCCTTATCTGTAGAATTTGCAGCCATCTTGCATAACTAGTCACGCGACGTTCACATGACGCACATTAGAAAACAATTACCACCGCTCTACAAAAAAGGAGCTGCAGAACGTGACTGTGAAACCCGTTCAACGATAGGTTGTATATTTTACTTTTAATGAACGTTTCAAATAAACGTTTCAATAAACGTTACAAATTTTTTTTGTAATCACCCTGTATAATGGAAAATTAGCTACACTAACTAAATTTTACAAAACATTGGTTAGATTCTCCAAGTGTAAATGTAAATCTCCCAGGTGTCCTTTGCATAATGACAGCCATGTCTAAAACGCGAACTTCTGCTCACTTCGAGAAAACCAAAACTAATCTCCGAGTGGCACGGATGACACCTGAGGTCACCCATCTTTTCCAACCTGAACATTAGGTTTCCAATAAGATTTATCTTC
Organism: Lithobius niger; assembly: GCA_023313725.1. NCBI lineage: Eukaryota > Metazoa > Arthropoda > Chilopoda > Lithobiomorpha > Lithobiidae > Lithobius > Lithobius niger. The sequence goes on from JAHWFP010148242.1 coordinate 24,886, forward strand.
TTGACAATCTTCTAATAAAACAGGAGCTTAAATTGCCAGAGCCCACACGGGCCTAGGAAGCAAGGAATTTTATTTTTGTTAGCCTTACTAGCATCCTGGTATAGTGGTTGCTACAGAATGCGAAAACTGCTGTTGAGTTTTTGAATAGTTTAAGCTTCATTTGTACTTACGACATGAGAGATACATTGATGCAATTTTTAAGGCCAAACAATGCTCACCAATTTTTAAGCCGATATCCTGCACAAACTATCTGGCGCTCTTACTCCTGTGATCTTCCTCATCTTCAAAGGTTGCCCTTAGTTTCCCATCGTTGCTTGGCTTCAAACCTTAAAAGAACCAAGTAAAACATACGGTAAGTTTAAAAAAAGTTACCCGACACCCTGAATTTCAGTGACACATGTACAGATCTGCGAGATGTGCTAACCTTCAATACCACGAAGTAGATGAGTTGCATAACCGAGCAAACATACACAACAAAAACAAAATTGGTAAAGACCTGCTCAACAAAGCCGTACCAACTGGCCAAAACAAACTCCTAGTACAGTACGCCAGATTTTACCAAACTGGTTACGGATGCCAATCTTGATCGAATTTACCTCCAAAACGAACTTTTAAGACCAATAGTTTGCAGCAAAAAGGGGGTTAAGAAACTCAGGAATTTTCTTAAATACTGACCCCTGTGTGGACCCAGAATTGCAGTAACTCCGGATTCGAAATTTGCTTTAAGTGTTTGAAACAATCCGGAATTGTAGTAACACGGAATTACCATAAATAACATTCCTGCCACACTCGCTGCGGCTATACATATAACATCAGAAACCGCAACGATATTAATGTCAAATGTCCGGATTATTTCAAACACTTTTAAAGCAAATTAAGAAACTGGAGTTGCTGTTTAAGAAAATTCACATTTAAGAAAATTTCTGAGTTAACATAACTCCGTGTCGATACACGTCCGCGCCCCCGTAAAAAGCTGTTATATTTCACAAATTGAAATATTGCTGCCTCAACTGTGCTTTAATTATATGGAAGGAACTAAGGCAGTATAACAGCAGCAGCTACAAGAAAACGGAATTTTAATTCTAAAATTAGCATATATTAGCAAAATTAATATATAAATCAACCTAAGTGTCTGGTATCCAGAATGCACAATACAGCAAATCGCTTATTAACAGTTCTGGCAAAGCTACGGTCCAAACTTCTGCGGGGCCCCCCCCCTCCCAAAAAAATGTTTGAAGGTCAGAAATCATGAAATTACCTTGTAACAGACCCCCCCCCCCATTTCTGACTTTAAAGTATTTTGAACGTAATTTTTCTGCTAGAAATTGACTAAAGGTTTCTTACATTCATGGAAATCAAGGTTTCGTCCTATTAAATCGTGGTTTTCTGCACCAAAATTAACTAAAAGCTCCATACATAAAGCAAACTTAATAAACTAGTAAACTAATAAACTAATTTTAACAGCCTACGGACGTTTAATAGATGATTTACGGCAAAAGAGTCTCTTCAGAATATAAAATTGTCAGATGAAAAGCGTGTTTTTAAGTGTTAAGTACACAACAAAATATGTGATTTGTCAGCTTTCGTCGGGTGTCCTAGATACCAGGATACGATAGACTTTGCATGTATGAAGATTAGTTTTTACTATCCTAAACGTAATCATCTTCTAACCTGACACAAAAGCAGACAAGACACATCGAAAAAATTCCGAACAGAGAATTAATTGAATCGGCTGATGCGCAAGCGAATTGAGTCTTGACTGAAGGGAAGTATTTGTCAGATAGTAAGAACATTTTTAGACGTTTCTAGTCTCGATAATAACAAATGGTGATTGGAAGTTGGTTTTGATGATCAGTAATTGATTGCCTGAGTGACTGTGATTACCAGATATTGATAAGATACAGCCTGCTGTTGAAACACTGCTTGCCACTAAAACACTATTAATGTTAAAAAATAAAAAAATACATAAAATAAATCTTGGAGCTGACCATTATTGCTACCAGTTAAAACAAGGTAAGCCAATAGAAAATGCACCACTTCAAATGATGTCCAAATGTCTAAATCATAGTTTACGGAAAAAAGGTAAAAAACAGAGGGATCATTTATCTGGATATGAAATACAAATTTGAATCCTAGAACTTCAACAACTTTTACTTGTTACTAGGGGTCTGGCTGCTCTGGTTGTGAAAACTGAATTTTCAAAGTTCAAAAATAAAAGGATAAAAAAAAGGAAAAGAAAATTTCACAGTTTACAATATGCAATGACATGCACACGTGCACAGCCAATTATGTATCCCAGTGGTACCGACAAGTACACAGCCAGCCAGCGTTAATATTTTAATTATGTAGATAGGTGTGAAGCCTTACATAAGAAAGTAACAAAAAATGCTCCTTACCCCCACTTCAATTTCTTGGATTGCTTAGCCTTTTCAACTTCTTTCTTTTTCTGAAAACGTGAACAACAACAGAAGTTTACGCTTACAAAAGCAAGATGTTCCGACTTGAACGTACCAATTTTCACAATAAATAGAGACAGTGTCACATAAATGGGGACAAGGGGCTAAGG
>JAHWFP010148245.1:0-15065 GCA_023313725.1 Lithobius niger
TTTTTTTAGTTTCATTTGGAAAAGTGTTCGGTTCGGTATTTTTTAACGAAAATACCGAACACCGAACCGAACCGAACAGGCTCTGTTCGGCCGTGTTCGGTTCGGCTTGTTCGGTTCGGTACAGCCTTATTATCTACCATGGAGTCCGAATACCGGGCTTTATGCCTTGCGTCACGTGAAGCGTTCTGGATGAGAGCCCTTTTAAAAGAAATTGGGGTCTATGAAGATGGAGAAGCACCCACAGTAGTGCGTACAGACTCATTGAGCGCTATACAGCATGCCAGCTCTCAAATAGAGCGCTCGAGGTCCAAGCATATTGAAATTGTGTACCATTTTGTGAGAGAGAAGATAACAGATGGAGATATTAAGCTCGAATACGTTCCAACTGAGCGCAACTGGGCGGACTTGTGCACAAAAGCCGTTACAACCCAAGTGCATAATAATCTTTGTCTTGGTTTCTCTTTCTCTAATAGGTACTAGTGATTTTCTTAAAATACTGATGAGAAGATGCTCCTAATCACGCAGGGGCATGAAGAGTCCTGGGGTCTACGCCTTTATATGCCGGACTCCTCATGATGATTTGGACATAAATCCACGTCATCAAGTTAGCTGGTTGCCGTAGTGATGTAACATAGGCAACCCGCAAGAATAGTTTAAGTGCCGTTTAATGATGTTATATTGTTTAGAAATTGTAAACAAGGCTGAGCCGTTGTCAGCCTTGACTTCTTTCCAATCCTCCAAACCTTTCGGTTACCGTTTTTGTAAATATCCCCACTTCGCCATGTTAGTTTGATTTGTGAAATATAATCATGAACTTTAACCAGTCTTTGCCAGTGTGGTAATTTCTCCTCTACACGATCCATCTTTACGTCGAATATATTCCACTGCGCTTTACGTTTTCTGATCCAACAAGCACACAAGTGACGACTCCACATCTTGGATGAAAAAGATCCTTGGGGGATGTGGTGCCAAGCTTGTACTAAATGGTGCCCACAAATGGGAAAAAAATACAATACAAGTTTTGTAAAAAACTGTAAAGATTTGGAACCACCTCAACGAAAAAAAGAATCCGTGGATGCCCATTTTCGCAGTAAATCTCATGGTCTATCTTGTGCGAAAGAAAGGAGTGCATCGGACGGACTGATTAATGCACCCCTTGTCAGACGTCTTACGTCAATTAACGAAGCAACATACTCCAAAATGGAGAAATTGTTTCGTATTGTATTTGCGTTTGCATTAAAGGATAGGCCATCAAGTGGATTTTCGTTTGAATGCGAATTGCAAAAACTGAATGGCGTTTCGTTGGGGGAAACCTACCAAAACGCATTTTCCTTTAATGTGTTGCTTTCATATATTAGTAATGCTCAATGTAAACAGTTGCGTGAGTGTATAAACAAATCCACATATATAAGTTTAATGACAGATGGCACAACAAGCAAACAACACAGCGAGTATGAAAGAATACTTGTTCGTTACGTTTGTCAATGTGAATCAGAACTCAAAATAAAAGTAGAATTTTTGGGTTTGGCTGAAATAGAAGACGCTGATGCGCAGGGCCTGCATAAAACCATAAGTGCTTGCATTAACAAGTTGTGTATTCAAAATTGGGAAGACAAGTTAATTTGTTGTACTGTAGATGGAGCCTCTGTAAATCTTGGGAAACACAAAGGACTTGTCAGGCTTCTACAATCTACTGTTAATGTCCATTGCTACAGTCATTTGCTTGACTTAGTAAAGGAGAGTTTACGAGACAGTGATCCCTGTGGAAGGGTCATCAGTGTTGTTAAAGGAATTGCCACCATGTACCACAGTTCTCCTAAGTTACAGCGAGAATTTTACAAATTAGCAGACATGTTAGAAGTTAAAAACACCATTACATTCAAACAAGTTTGTGAAACTCGCTGGGTAGATTCCCTTGATATTGCACTGAAGCCATTTATACGTAACTACGAGGTTCTTGTTACACATCTGGAGAGTGTAGTTTCAGCTGAAACTAAGCACAAGGGACAACTTAACCCTTTGCGCGCCGGACCCGTGAATTTAACGGGAGGGCAAGCCAACCGTTGCGCTCCGGACCCGTAGAATTTACAGGAGCCATTTTATCGAGCTGTACGTCAGTCCGCATGGTGCATTGATCGCTCCTGGAGCGTTCATTCACTAAAGGCATGTGTCTGCTACAATTTCCCGCCAATTTTGCCCACGTGACTAGTTTCTAGCCAATAATATTTAATTTTTTCCCGAGCTAGGTCGTGTTCGTTCGCTGCCCCCGTGAGTTTCGAAAAAAAAAGATGGCGACTATTGCATCGCGTAGCGGTTCTCCCGATTCGGATTTTGATTTACATCGTGTACTACTTTAGACTGAGGTAAATTAGCAAATTATGGACGTCTTTGAGAGATATAACTGTAAAGATAACTGTGATAACGTTTTTTTTTATTGAAAAATGGTCGATAATTCGTCAAGTGAATCAAATGCGATGCGTCCGATTGGATCGGAGCACGACGCGATAAGAATGGCCGCTGCCGACCAAGTAGCGCCGGCCCGCCGCTCCCGACCTCGGTACTCTGCCCCACCGCTGCCGACCATTGAGCCCCGGCCCGCGGCAGCCGTCCTGCTTATCTCTCGCTTGATCGGTTGCCTTCTGTTTCAATCCATTACTCTGCCATTTCCGCGAATTCAGGATTGGATTAGAAGTATGAACATTTGAGAAATGAATTTTCTTCGTTGGAGTTTATTTTAACAATATGGATTTCGGAGAATTACACGATGTAACTAGTCCGAGTCGGGAATAGGCTTAGCCTACGTTTTGCAGAAGTGCTTCGTCGCTCGACCACTGGAACAACTGAAAATAAAATGCCTTTTTTTTTCCAGCCCTAATGAAGGAGAAACAACTACCTCATAAGATTTTAATTAATAATAGCTTGCTAACTGGGTGTAAATAATTACGAATATGTGATTACGTGCCCGTTTCTACAAAATAGGCCCAAACTTTGTTGACAAGGAAGTTGCCACTCCTGAGAGCGATTAATGCACTACTGACAGACGTGACAATTTTATTTAATTAAAAAAAAGTTTCACACATTTTTTCTTAATTTTTGGTGTGAAGAAAGATAACAGATAGGTCATTACGTTTATGCAAAAAAAAAGTACTCTTTCAGCATATAAAGTTGGTCAAAATTGCTCTAAAGTCTACTTACGTAACGTTTTACTGATTTATAATAAATGTGCCATTTTCCCCCCTCAAAATACGGTGTATAATTTATTTGTGCGAATATTCGGGTTAAGGCCTAAGTATTACGAACTGTTTAAAAAAAAAATTAAGCCTCAACTACGCTTTTTAAGGGAGTTACATGAATTTTAATGCTGACGTGCAATCATTTCTTGCGCTGCAAATAGGCCTAAATTTTGTTGGGTAGAAGGAAGATGCCAAGCAGGTCAGCCACTCCTGACAGCTGGAATGGTTCACTACTGACAGGCGTGACAATTATATTTAATAAAAAAAAAAGTATCGCACATATTTGCTTCATTTTTGGTGTGAAGAAAGATAACAGATGGATCATTACGTTTATGCAAAAAAATAGTACTCTTTCAGCATACAAAGTTGGTCAAAATTGCTCTCAAAGCCAGTACTATGTTAGATTTTTTTGATTTGTAATACATTTGCCATTTTTTACCACCCTAAATATGCCTTATAATTTTTTTGTGTGAATATTCGGGTGAAAGCCTAAGTATTACGAGCTGTTTAAAAAAAAAATGAAGCCTCTACTACGTTTTTAAAGGGAGTTACATGAATTTTAATGAAGACGTGCAATCATTTCTTGGGCTGCGAAAAACTGGCTGGTTTGGGTTAGCAAGAGCTCTTTTTCTGGCTGGCGTCAGAAGGGTTAAAGCCTGTGCCAAAGGCTATTTAAATGAGTTAAAGATCTTGGGCTTTCTTTCCTTTCTTTATAGATTTAGTGATGTAATTGCACTCCTTGCTGCCTGTTCTAGAAAGCTTGAGTTCACCAATATAACCATTAGTGATGCTTCAAGGTATGTGAAGAAACTGGAACTAGATTTGTTCGATTTCAAAAAAGGAGGGGAAGTGTTAAAGACTTTTAAACTAAGCTTGCAGGAAAGTAGTAATACTACCATCACAAACTACAAGTACAAGGGCCACGAGTTACACCACCACAAAGGGACGGCGAGGTACCGCACATTGTGCACAAATTTGTGAAAAAGATGTGGCATGTATTGCTGACAGCATGAGAGTGAACATAAAAGAGAGGTTCAAATCTACACATTCTTCTGTGATTGTTCGCTGTTGCAGCGTACTAGATAACACACTGTTCCCAGCTACTGCTGATGCACTTCAAGAGCATGGAAATAATGAAATTACAGAAGTATGCGATTTGTTAGGCTTGAATGCTGAGAGAGGTTTAGAGGAGTGGCAACACATTAAAACCCTTCTGCAATCATCTGGGAAGGAATGCCTCAATTTGCTTGCTTTCCTAGAAAAACTCTGCACTGAAAGTTGGAAAGACTACGAAGTGATGAACAGTGTTGTCGTGGCACTGTTAACCATTCCTCCTTCCAATGCGCATGTGGAACGCTTGTGGAGTTCCATGAAAAACACTCTGGGAGAAAGAAGTTTACGCATGGAATCGCCAACTTTGGAAAACCGTTTAAGAATTAAATGTTGTGAAATTTCTCTAGAGAAGTTCATTCCAAAAGAAGTTATTGAAACTTGGTGGGAGGATTCCATCCGGCCGCGTCGCCCTAATTTCAAAGATAATTAGTTTCTTGTATTACTTATCAGTGACTTATGTAGGTGAGAAAATGATAAAATACTATTATTGTTAAAGGTAGGCTATGATACCAAAATTGATACTGTGTGTATTAAATATAAAATTTTTTTCCAATGCATTTATTTTTATCATCTTCTATATTCAATTAAAAAACCTTGTGCAGTGTTTAACTTTGAAATATGTTACTATTAGACTATTGAAGAAAATATGCGGTTTTGAAACTGCGCATTTTGTTCAATTCGTATCGTCACTATATTCAAAAAAGTTCTGGCGAGTAGGCATTAAAAACTGGCGAGTAATTAATAGTAGCCTACCAGCCAGTGGCGACTAAGCAAATTTTTTAATCTTGACCTATACAACACGACCAAGATGGCGGCTGTTTGTTGCGTTACGACAGCTTGAACCAAGGTCTAGTTTTAGCAAACAAAAGCAATTTCACGTCAATTTTGACGACACAGCCAACAAAAAACTTCAATTAAGGTAATTAAAAGATGATATTAAATTAAATGAATCCAAAATAGGCGTGCCAAAGTACCCAATTCAGTCAGAATTACACCTCCGTTGTATGCAATGGCGGTTTTTCTTTGCAAACGGGGCTTTGAATCGAGCGTGCATTGGGAGTTTTAGAAACGGTTTTGAAGTGGCGATAAATCGCTGTTCGGACGCCTAGGGGTTAAATTCGAAAAGTAAGACGGTTTAATAATGACGTCATTAAAAACTAGCAAGAAATAATAGCATGATAAACCAAAGATGACTTCCTTGTTGCAAAAGTCGAGACAGTTTTGTTCATAAAATGAAACATACAGCTTTTTTTATGTTGGTTTCGTTCCTTTTTTTTTTTTTTTTTGCTCTCGGTCTTTGTTATACTGTGCGCAATACAAAACGGAACGAAAGCAATTTAAAGCTGTAAATAAAAGACCTGTTGTGATTTTGCTTTAATGCTACCAAAATTCAATAATTTTAATCTAAAATAAATAAGTGTGGACTACATACTGGTTTCACAAATATTGCAAAATTTTGCTAATTATTTTCCGAAATGAAGCAGTAGGATAATCAATGAGAAATCCTTCAACTAGAAAAATGTTTTCTGACTGTTTAACCTAATGAGTGCTTTGTTTGTTTCAAAAAAATTTGCAGAAGTTAGCAACATTGCAAAAACAGTTCTGTAGCCTACATGCAATTATACTATACTGGTACTCATAATAGCATAAGATTTCTACGTGTTTAATGTAAGAAAATAATGTGAAACAAAGCGAAAATTAACACCATAGCTGCAACTTATAAGGGGGGGAAAATAAAACTGCTTTATCTCGTTTTTGTGTGTGAATCACCCGGTATCCGGTACCGGTCCGGATCCGGCACCTAGATCTGGAACCGACCCGGCCCTGACATCAAATTATCCGGAACCGACCCAGATCCGGCAAAATGGTATCCGGTCGATCCCTAATGCATCGTGTAGAAAATGGAGGCAGCAGCAGTTTGTTTGCACACAAAGTCTTCGGAAGTTTGGCTCTATTTTAAAGGGGTTTTTTAAAGTCAATTTTTGTTTATGATCAGCAGATTTTTTATTTGATCGGATCAGAATGATCGATCGGCAAGTGATAGGCAGGGTTGACATTTTTCCACTAATCGGATCAAGATCTTATTAAAACACTGTCATTAGACTTATGACCAGTACTGTCGAAGCATATATGTAGCCGCCTGCAGACTGCCAATTTATTTATTTATTTAAGGCCATGGAAAACAAATGTTTTGTTTCTCGGGCATTTTTTACAACCTTAAAAAGTCATCCGGTGACCCGGCTTTTATTTTTATTTTGGTTTGAAACTAAAACCTAGTATCTGAAAGTGGTTCTTTCTGTCCTGGTTGTGGTACCAAATTTTTTAAACTACTTCCAACTACAATAAACTTGATGCTTGCTGGATAACACTCACCTCCCTCAAAAATTTGAATCAAGTAATGTTTTGCGGGTGACTTTTTTTTTATTTAGCCAAAAAAAAGTCACCAGACAGGACCTGAGAACCAACAATTTTATTTGTGGCCTAATGATTGCTGCGCCTAAAAGCGCAATAAATGCATTATCATAAGCACAAAATTTCATAACAAATGCAAAAAATACAAGCAAAAAGTTTTTTTTTTTAAATGTAACAATTTAACAAATATGGCTGCATTTTTGAGGCTGACAGTCTTTTCTCAACTTGCAGCAAAGGATGCATCACTTGTATAAAAGACATCATCATAGCTCAAGTCATTCCAGTCAATGATGGTGCGAGGGAAGCAGGGCCCCGGGATCACGTTTTTGTTGCACTGGTGTGAGACTGGTGTTGCACTGGTGTGAGACTGTGTGAGCACGAGAATCTTAATCTCTGGTTCGTGGTTTCGAGTCGCACGTTGGGCGCCAAATAACTGTGACACTGTCCTGCCCGGCTACACACAAGACTCACAGTTGGGTTTTTTTTATCTCTTTTACTGCACATATCGTTAACAACTTTAGCTCAATCCATCGTGCACCTAGCTTCTTGCCATGACAATATGCGCGCGCTTGCGGTGTGACACTGCCGCTTACGATCAAGCTGTTTGGTAAGCGCCCTAGGCATGTGTTAGCGGCATGTGACACTCACACTGGTAGTACTTCATCTGTATGGCATGATTGATCATGCCTACCCACAAAATCAGGGGCGGCACAAAAATCAGAAGAATCCAGAAGAGTGCAGCCGTTGCAGATACGGAAAAACACTTGCAAGCGGTGTATTTTCCTTCTGTCGGCTGAAGATTGCCATTTCAATTGTAGACTGCAAAGCTTTTGCTGCCTAACTCCCCTAACAAAGCAGAATAAAAAGTAGCCTAAATTTATACATGAATCCATGTGGGATTCAATGTTGAAATGTCTGTGATATTGTGATGACAATTGTGGACATGTGAGTTTGTTATGACAAATGCTGCAGTAATCACTCACCAACAACTCTCATGCTAACAGCTGTTGACACAATAGTCAAACTAAGGTCATTAAAAAAAAAAGAAGTTGTTTCTCAGGCATCGCCGCACCGGTCAAAAGCCGCCGCACGGACCTTTTATTTTTTCACTTTCCTTGCTATTTGTTGCAGCGCTTGCAACAAAATACGATTACGAGACACCGGACCAAAAAAAAAAAAACGATCACGAGCACCACGCCAACAATAGGGATCAGAGTATATCATTATTACTCTTATTATTACTACTATCTATTATTACTCTTAACAGCAATTATTGTTGTTGGTGTGGCTAAAAAAAAATGTAAAAAAAGAAAAAACCGCCCGCCCGCCCCATGGAAAAAAATTTTTTTCGCCTGAGAAACAACTTTCTTTTTTTTAATGGGGAGGCACGATCATGCATAAAAGGTGATGAGGTAGCATAACAAATGTTCCAAGTTGATTCTTTTTTTTCTCCCCAAAACTGCCTGGAACTGGAATAAGTTAACTGTACTGCAGCAGAGGTCGCAGCCGACCTATAAAAACCTATATTTTTATTCTGACTCTATATTTTACCAAAATAACCTATATTACCTACAAAAACCTTTATTTCTACTTGCCGTTAAGAAACATTGATTACCAGTGAATTTTTGCATTTTTTCCCAAAGGATGCTTTCTTCCCTGGTGGTTTTAAAGCTGTCAGGAGCCGGCCAGATATGTAACCCGGTCTGTGCATGCGCGCAGCCCCTCTATTAAAGCGACCAGCTGCATCGGCTTGTCTTTTTTCCACCAGGGTGCATCGTTACGGTCACGTTTCGCCTTCTTCCTGACCTTTGCCAAGCTTCGCCCACTTCGTCATCGCCAGTTCTGACTGCCTCAATCGAAGATCGTCTTCGCCATGTCAATCAAGAACTACAGGACAAGGCTCTTTGCCCTCTCCAACAAGCCCTCTTCCACCGGACACATAAATTGCCTTCCTCCAACTTCGACACCGGCACCCTCGCTTCCACAGTCCTCACCACTCACCCCTTACGGCTTCTCCACCACCATTCAGGGCCTTCTGTCTCTCTCCTGCCGCCTGGCCACCACCACCACACTAAACAAACACCATTCCCAGATTAGGCTTAATCTGTTGTTGTGTGTGTTTTCCTGAAGCTGCTTTGCTTTGCCTTAGCCCACTTCGCCAGGTCAAGTCTTCTACGGACGAAGACCGTCTTCGCTCATGGCTAGGTCTTGGACCACACCGAAGGAATCCTCCCTTGATGACATCCTTTCCCCCGTTCGACCCTGACTTATCATCAGCTAGTCGCTGTTCCATCCACCAGCAACTGCACTCCTACTGCGGCTCCTAATGACCATCTATCCGTCAACAATATCAACCTTCCTGCAGCCACATGGGACGTTCCATTCTATTGCCATCCGTCTGCCACTTCGCCTCTCTCGACGGCGCCTCTGCTCCCGCCATTGGAAATGCTTACGCCGTTCACGTACCACACCGCCGGCCAATCGATCAATTGCCGACTGCCATGCATCACCAACAATGCAAATCCAAGATTAGGATTATTCTGTTGTTGCGTTTGTTTCCTCACCCATCATTCCATCAACGAATTCAAACCTTTTAGAAACCATCGAATCGTTTCTTCTGCTGCATCACGCATAAATACACTTGTTCCCAGATTAGGCTTAATCTGTTGTTGTGTGTGTTTTTCTCCAATCTGCTTCATTTATCGACGCACCAGCCCGTTCTTCACCCTTCAAGGCCTGCTGTCCCTCTCTAATTGCCACTCGACAGCTTTCTGAAGATGTCAATATTTGAATTTTCAACTGCATCACACAAAGCGACACCGATTCCCAGATTAGGCTTAATCTGTTGTGTGTATTTTTCTCTAATCTGCTTCATTCATTGACGCACCAGCCTGTCCTTCGCCCTTCAAGGCCTGCTGTTCCCTCCCCTCATATTGCCGCTCGACAGCTTTCCAAAGATCTCAAGATTTGGATTTTCGACTGCATCACACAAAGCAGCACTGTTTCCCGGATTAGGCTTAGTCTGTTGTCATACACTTTCTCAATCTGCTTCAAACATCAACATACCAGCCTGTCTTCATCCTTCATTGCCTGTTGTCCCTCACGAACTGCGACTCTCAGCTTCCCATTGTTGTCACTGAATTAGTTTTTCCTTAACATCACTGAAACGATGCCTACTCCCAGATTAGGTTTAATCTGTTGATGGGTTCGTTTTTCTACCCAAGTTCTGCTTCACTCATGAAAAACAAGTTCCTCTCGTCTGTCCTTCCTCACCAATCACAACTTTTCATCGCGTTGCTGCTACTCAAGACCAACGCCCCTGATGTGGAGCTCGTCATGCCAGCCATCCTTCACTGTCTGCCGTTCTCTACGGCTCCAGACAGTCATCCTGAATGAGCCACCGCAGCTCCTCGAACTGTCTTTTTTCTTACTCTTCAAGCACCGTCCTTCGCTGCCAAGAGTTTGATGCTCTTCCAGACGTTCGTCCTTCGTCGATCATAATCACATTTCTTCCAGGCTATCGGCTTTTTGCCACCTGCCGTCTGCAACCCTCCTAGTCTGCCGCACTGTGACTCGAGTCTGTCACTTCGCCTCACCGCCTACCACCGGGAACTCTTCGAATTTCCGTCCTTCGCCCCCGATTTTCAAGCTTCCTCGTCATCAGTGACCTGCTTTCATCGAGATTGTTTCCTTCCCAGGCCCTAATTCAAAGCCCTTCGGGACCAGTCCTTTACCCACTAACGCCCACGGCTTGCTGATCTGTCATCTCTCACTACCTGTCACTTACACCACTTCTCAAATGCCGTCCTTCACCGCCAGTCGTCTGCAGCCCTTTAAACACAACCGTCTTTTGCAGCAGTTTGAGGCTCATTGACGCCGTTGTCCTTCTTCACCAACCGTTCACAGGTTTACTCCACCGCCGTCCCTTGTTGCCTGTCGGTTGATGCTCTGTCAATCAATCACCTGCCATCTGCAACTCTTTCAGTCCATCATCTTTCACCGTCCGTTGCGACTGCTCAGCAATATGCTGCCGTCGTCCGCTAACCACCACACGCAACTCGGCGAGACGCTGTTCTCACAGCCAGCAGTTTGAAAGTCTTTGAAATGGACGTCATTCATCGTCACCCTCATCACCCACCAGCTCCTCCTTCCAATTTCCATTAATATCAACACAGAGCAAGTTCAACTGTACTTCGTCCCACACAACAAAATCTTGGTGTCAACACTACCATACATCGTCGGCTTTCAACCTCTTTTTCTGTCTGCAGGACCACCATCTCAGTTAGCTCGATCATCCTCCCCGGCCTTGGGCTTCCCCACCATGACTGCGTCATCATGGAACCTGCTCTACAGTACTCCACCCACCGATCCGGACGTCATGATTAGCTCGTCGCCTTCGCTTCAACCCTCGGCAGTGACTCCCTATCGCTCGGTAACTTCGCCAGTAACATTCGTCCACGATTGAATGGCAAAATCTAGTCCAAGGCTGAAGACCGTCTTTGCTCATGGCAAAATTTGAGACCACACTGAAGGACTCCTCTCCAAACATGACTTGTCCTTCGCTTGTTAACCCTGTGAAAGCCGTTGCCGTAACCTTCACCACCAACGGCATCGGTCTCTTCGCCCGCTGTATTGTCTTCGCAGTTCAAGCTTTCAACCATTGAAGAACCTCTTCACTCATAGAATGATGCTAGACTTCGCCATGGAGCTCCTCGGCCAACAGAGCCTCTCCTTCGCCTGCTAGTTAACCGCCTGTTGATCCAAACATCTTCGGAAGCCGTCGCTATCACCTCCACCACCAACGGCGTTCCCCCGGCGAGTAGTAGGGTCGCAGCGGCGTGTGTCGGGCGTAGGCCGGCCTGGAGCCACCGCTGGTGCAGAGTTTGGTGGTAGTAGCAAATACTCGAGCACTTTTGTCAACCCGTCGCCGTAACGTTTCCAACCAACGGCATCGGTCTCTTCGCCTGCTGCATTGTCTTTGAAGTTCAAACCACCAACCGTCGAAGACTCTTTTCACTCATGGCAAGATCCTGGACTTCGCTAAGTAACCCCTCACCCAACAGAGCATTTATTTTGCTTGGAAGTCCACCACCTGTCCATCCCGACATTCTTGCAAGCCCGTCACCAAAATTTTCACCACCATCTACCAGAATCTCTTAGCCCACTGAATTGTCTGCACCGTCCAAGTCACCAACCGTCGAAGACTTTCTTCACTCATGGCAAGATCCTGAACTTCACCAAGGAACTCCTCGCCCGCAAGTCCACCACCAGACCAATCCCAACTGTCAGGCGTTCTGTGACCACGCCCGACAAAGACTCGTAGGTAGTAAAAGCAGTTCAGTGCAGAGACAATAACAGTAGTGATGCCCTATCTGGGTGTCGAACCAGCAATCTATAAGATAGTTCAAGATAACTTTTTTGACCGACAACCCATTTCAGTGAAACGTAGAATGTGTGAGAACTAACTGTCGATCGTTGTTAATTGAAGAAAATTCAGGAAAATTTATTTAGAAAAGAAGCCAAAAAACAGAACTAAAAAGAACACCATTTGATCAGGCAAAGTGGCCATTGGCAACAGCGTTGTCTAGACAAGAGATGAGCAGTAGACCCCCCCACCTTACATCCCTCTCCGAGCGTCGTTGTGCCTTGCCCGCAACCCCAACGGTCGTTTGCGCTGAAATTCGGTCATTAAGCGTAACAGTTGGCTATAATAAATCCGTGCGCTGTTGAAGCGTTGTTTCATCGTCGGCAGGAATGTGCGCTACTACATCAGAGATGCCAATCCTCTTCCTGTCAACCGACCACGCAACGGACCCCCCCAGCAACAAGTAGAAGACAGCCAAACGGAGAAAAATGATATTTTGTGAATTTAAAGGAAAAAACTTCCCAGACATTAAAACTTTGAGTATTTAATTTCGATACATTCAGGATATTTTTCGGACAATTATAAAATTTTAGGACAATTTTAGATATATTTGGACACTTGAAGAATTTGTAAATATTTCGTCATTTTGAACGGTTTGAACATTATTCAACACTTTCTGAACGATCTGAACATTGTGAACATCCCTTGAACTTTTAAAGACAACATGAACATTTGTGAAAGCACATCGACTCGGTGACATTTTGACTGTATTTTTGGAACATTTTGGACATTTTCTGAACATTTTGAGCATTTTTTGAACATGCAGTTGAGCTATCAACTGTGGTGACTGGTTTGGTGAACTGAGAAAAAGCAAGTTCGTTTAGAGTTTTCATGAAAATGTGAATGTAAAAGTGTATTTTGTGTGGTAAAATAGTTTTGGATGGACAAAGGCGTATAACGCCGACCACCAAGTAATTTCTGGACTAACGAGTAATTTGACTAATTTAAATAATAATGAATTAACTAAAATAGAAAATAGAAAGATGAAAAGAGTACATTAATGAGATTTGTGTTTGACTGTCATTAATATTGAATCATAAGACCATTGTGCTATAGTGTTTCTCATAAAAAATGAAGGTAAGGCTTGTATTGGTGAAACTGAGATGTATGGAGAAAAGACTTACGATAGTGTTTGACGGGACGATTTCTGAACCGACTTCCGATACTTAATAAGCCCCCCCCCCCCCATCCAAGCACTTGAAGAGGCCTAAATGAGTCGTTGTGAGATCGATCCACGTTAATCACTGCACCCGCTATCCATTATCCCACGACTTAAACTGAAAATTCAAGTATTTAAATCAAACGACGTTCCTATACTTCCAAACGCTGATGACTAAAATTCCAATAGATTAATTTCAGAATCCGCTAAGAGAAACAACAAAATCCGTACCGTATCCAGATTAACCAACAAATGGCAGTCCAACGCAATAACAAAATTGACAAAATTATCTACTTGTCGAAGTTCGCAAAATGAACGAGTTGTATGTTTTAATATTTAATTACGGTCATATTTGCATGGTGAACGGGATATATGAAGTTGAACATCCATAACTTAAAAAGGAAAAGAAAATGCTTGTGAGAGTCCCTAATAACTAATTGGAAGTAACTAAATTAAAGTCTATATTGAAATTGTATTATAATGCTAATGTTTTGTCTAAGGAACCAGTTGTAATAATGGAAAGGTAAATTGGCTGGGTGATGCGTGTTTGCTTTGGTTATGGTCACAATATTATGTAGAAGGCTAAAATATTCATTAATTTACAGGAAACGTAGAAGTTTAGTTGTTGTTCATTTGAATTAATAGAACAAGAATTATTATCGTATTTGCGAAATTTAAAATAAAAAACCATAGAAAATTGATAAGCTGTGACTATCCCAGGGTACCCTCGCATCTCTCGACAACTATTTGTTAAAACCACATTGGTGATTTGAAAGGAAACAAAAGCCGTAGTAGGGCCTAGAGTTGTTTCCTGTGTGTCAAGGTTTGCTATCAAAAGGATAAAATGGTTACATGTATAGGCCTATGCGCCGCTGCCCAGGGTTCAGTATTATTGTTGCAGATTTTGGTTATCCAAATCAGGTATTGTTTAAACATCTTTGTGTATCTATCTATGACAAACAACCCTCACGTGAATATTTTGTGAATGCTGTGCTGTAAAATTTATTGTGTAACGAACCCAAAGTAAGGAACTATTCATTTAAATTTTAATTGTACAAAAAGAACAAAGGAGACTAATATTGATACTTTAATTTAATTTTAGCTAAGAGTTTGTCTCTGTATCTTGGAGTCCACCCCAGTGAGGCTGGTTGGAACGGAAATTCTCCTTGTGACGTATGTGTAAGTGGGCGGAGTAACCCAGTGGCAATGTGGTTTGCCAGGGGTGATATGGGAATTAAGATGCATGACCAACTGCGTAGAGTAAGATTTATGACCCCGACTGCTTCCGAAGTCCCCCACGTTTTTCTAAATTAGGCGAATGACGCAATGATGTAAGGCTGTTAGAGCCAATAGTATTGTTTAGAATCAAAGAGTTAAATCACGCCTCCAAGGCGATGTGAGCCCCCAAAATTTTAGAGCTTGATCTCTCTCTCTCTCCCACGACGTCGACCAGGCAGGTCGCTTCTGTTAGTCTCTCCAGTGATGAAAGGAAAAGTGTTGGTGCTGGAACTGTTGGACTGGAATGGAGCAATGAATGTTAACTGCTGAACAGGTTGGTGGGACTATTATATGCGTTGCATGTGTGTTTGGATGTTGATTGCGGAGAGCCATTCCAATTAAGTGCATTATTATGGTATTTCGAAATCTTTGGATATTTTGGGTATAATTTTGGTAATTTGGGTAGAAGCGTTATAAAAGTAAACCAGCGCATTCTTAAAAGTAA
>JAHWFP010148245.1:23003-33862 GCA_023313725.1 Lithobius niger
TTGTAAATATTTCGTCATTTTGAACGGTTTGAACATTATTCAACACCTTCTGAACGATCTGAACACTGTGAACATCCCTTGAACATTCAAAGACAACATGAACATTTGTGAACGCACATCGACTCAGTGACATTTTGACTGTATTTTTTGAACATGCAGTTGTGCTATCAACTTGGTGACTGTGGTTTAGTGAACTGAGAAAAAGCAAGTTCGTTTAGAGTTTTCATGAAAATTTGAATGTAAAAGTGTATTTTGTGTGGTAAAATAGTTTTGGATGGACAAAGGCGTATAACGCCGACCACCAAGTAATTTCTGGACTAACGAGTAATTTGGCTAATTTAAATAAT
Organism: Lithobius niger; assembly: GCA_023313725.1. Lineage (NCBI taxonomy): Eukaryota > Metazoa > Arthropoda > Chilopoda > Lithobiomorpha > Lithobiidae > Lithobius > Lithobius niger. The sequence continues at coordinate 23,351 of JAHWFP010148245.1, forward strand.
AACGAATTAACTAAAATAGAAAATAGAAAGATGAAAAGAGTACATGAATGAGATTTGTGTTTGACTGTCATTAATATTGAATCATAAGACCATTGTGCTATAGTGTTTCTCATAAAAAATGAAGGTAAGGCTTGAGTAGTTACATTTTTGTCTTCGTAAGCCACGGCTCCGGCTCCTACTTACGTATTCCAGTCACGTACGCGAGGTCGAAGGTCGAGGTCACCAAAAAAGTAACGTTATTCCTATCACGTACGAGGGGTCGTAGGTCAAGGTCACCAAGAAAAGTAACGCTATTCCTTTATATATTGTTATATTTCAGATTTCAACAATATCTAGGTTGTGTCAGAGTGGTCAAGTGGTCTAAGGCATCAGATACAAGTTCTGATCCTCAAATTAGGGCGTGAGTTCGAATCTCACTTCTGACACATCTTTTAATTTTTTTTTTAGTGTATAGGTTATGTTTATCCCATTTCAATTTTGTAAAGATAAACTTGATTGAATAACATTTCGATACTAAATATTATGTAAACAGTAAATAAAAACAATAAAAGACAAATACGTGAAAGTAAATACAATTACAATTAATTTTTATTTACATACAGGATACAATATTTTACAAATGTTTCAATGCTTCTTTGAAAAAAAGATCACTAAGCTGATTGTTGCAATTGAATCCACCACCGCATCCGCTACCATAGACCGTTGTTTCAGGAAAAACGTTTGCTAGTTCGGATAAATCGTTCGTTCCATGTGGATAGCATCTTATGAAGGGACAGTTTGGATTCAATGTCTTGTGATACAACATAGGTAGATCAGTTATACTCCAAGAAAAAAATTTCCAATCACAATAGGAACAAACAACACAGTCGTTGTTATCTCGTGTTGCACGGAAAACTCCTGCTCTGGCCATGTTGTGAGCTGATTGTTTACCATCCATAGACCAATTATCAACGAAAGTCTTTTCTCGTCCCGTAGTTGTGAACAGATTCATGGAATCTGTGCTGTACATCAAACCGCTCCTCATTGTTCGAGCAACTTGTGATTGAATAACAACACTATCGGGTGATGTGGCTTTATTTATAATGTGCTGTAATGACCGTAAGGAACTGTAACAATGCCGCAGGGTAAGATCCACCTCTTGTCATCGTAAGCTGTTAAACAAATTTTTTTTTTGTTCGATGGTAAATAACAAGTGATCGTAACTTCTAATGTTTGTCATTGAATAGGAAAACCGTTGTCGTTCCTGTAAACAATGTATGTAATCATCACTAGTTGCGTGATTCCGTAAAACAGATTTCTTTATCCCTTTTCCAACCTTTTTTATTGTACTATCATACTCTATCATATACATTTTTGATTTCAGTCCAACAAACCTAGAAATGGGTATGGATCCAGTTTCATCTTTCATTTTTCCAGGAACTTTTTTTATTTTCATTGGAAAATAAAAAATGATTGGTTGGATAATTGTTCATGTCAAACAAATGACGTGATTCAGCCATGTCCCGATACAAATCATCAGTGAATACGTGATAGATGAACGAATCGGTATCGGTCGTTAATAATTTACAATTATCACCATATTTTGGAAAGATGTAATCGTAATGGAATTCGAACATCCATAATTTAGATAGGTCTAACACAGCAAATCCTAAGTGAACTGGCTTGTTTAATATTACTTTTAACCTGTATAGTCTAAACAAACCTAACTTGTCAGTTAATGGATTGAAGTATGTGACTGAGGGTTTGGCTAATAATTTCCTCGTTCTAGCTAATGTTGTTGTCAATTTGATCGAGACATGTTTACGTACGTTCTCCAGACTCTTCCCATAAATACTGTTGTTCACCAGTTTAAAATTATCACGTTCAAATTCAGTTGTAGCCTGCTGTCGTTTTTCAGTATTAAATTCAATAAACGGTTTCAACCAAGCTTTTTGTTTGAAAGTCACGACTCTGCGTATTTTCTTAAGCATCAAACCATGCGAGAGATAGAACTGCAAGTTTTTGTAGTGACAAACGTAATTTTTTCGGGGAAGAAAGTGTGAAACTAATTTTTTAGTCGAATTTGGTAATTTGAATAGTGCATGCAGCTCTTTGTTGTAAGGTGACAACATTTCGTAAGTTATTGTTAGATTTTCTGGTGCTAAAGGGTAATCGGAATGTTTGTCATGTAAGTATTCAGGATAATCCAAATCTACCTCTAAAACATATCCAGTATCATTTTCAGGTATATTTGTTACGTCGAGCGTAGCTACAGCGGTTAACCAACGAAAACCTGAATATGGTAAGGCTTGCATCAAGCAAAAACCGTACAGATTATTTTTATCCAAATACTCTATGTATGACGTAGGTGCATCAGAGTTATAATTTGGCAGGTAAGGATTGTTAGCTTTTGCGTAACGATTCGATACTGTGGAGACACCACCACGTACCCCACGTTCGAACATCATATACATATCGATATCCGTTAATAACTCAAGTTTTTCGTTGGTTAATTTCAAAGCTGCATCCCACGCCAAACCTGGAAGACTAAAGTTATGGACAGGGTCTAATCCATAATATTTCCAGCACATGGTACGGTAAGCCTAAAAAATGTCACCCAGGAGCACCGCATCAGTTAATAAATAGCAATCATGATATTCACCCAATGTTTGACAGTCCAGCAAATTCCACACGTGTTGTGCATATGTATATTGTTCGTCCGTGATGACACTGTCTGTTAATGTAGAATAGAATGAATCTTTTGGTGGAAGTTGTTGTTCGTCAAACTTGGAAAACGAATCAAAATACTCGTATGGATATTGCCCTTTACGTGTGAGATCCTTGTATGTATTAGGAAAAATGGTTTGCATTAAAGGAAATTCTGTTACAGTTTTAACTAATTGTGTCCAAAGAGGCAGGCAGGAACTGATAAGAATCCAAAAATAATAAATTTCTTATTTGTAATGATAGATACCGTTCCGTGTTCTTTGGAATAATTTTCACAGAATGGTCACCAAAATATGACAAAGCGCGTACGATTAGGTGCAAATCATAGGAGCTGAGATTGTGGAATAGAATGGGTAATGTTGGTTTATATTTATACAACAAATTACAACGCTGATGCGCTGCTCCTCTGTATAAGCCAGAAATATGATCGTGGTCACGTACACGCATATCGTAAAGACCAAATGATGTGTTGCAAATATAACATTGTGTAGCTGCTCTGAAACTCTTTTCATCATCGGTCGTGTAAATCACAGGAGCAATTATAGATAGTTTGGACACAATTTCTGCTTGAACAAGTAACAGGCATTCAAAAAGTTTTTCCACACAATCCTCTCCTCTATACACTTTATGTGAATGAACTCTTCCCAAGTTATCAACAACTACGTAAGCAAACCCGCACGGTACATGCGTTTCTAATTTTTGTACATATGAAGAATTAGGGTCAGATTGACAAGTACTCAGTTTAGGTAATACACATTCAAAGTCTGCATATACAACGTAGGGTGCTGGTAATTGCCTATCGTGATGACTGAATTGCATCGTTTGTTTTTCGGGCATTTCTAGTCTTTGTAATTTGTTATGTTTGCAAAGTGGTTCGTGCGCCTGTAATCTTTCTGTAGTATGCAAAGGACAAATACAATACTGACAAACGTATCTGGTTGTATTACTGTGGGTGAGTCGATTAAAATCTCTAATCAAACAGTAATGTTTATTGTCCAACAATAACAATTTAACAACCTGATCTGATTCCAGGTTGCTAATATGTAAGGGGAAAATCGTTTTGTTCTTATAACCATAAACGCTAACCGCGATGGTATTTTGTTTTTCAAAACGATTTATTTCAGAGAGTGGTGTGGGAAAACTGATTCCATCGAGATTTAATGTACCCAAGAACTTTTCGTATTGCTTGTAACATGAGGGATGGTCAGAACTACTGACACGATGCAATTCAGCCAGTACGGAATATACAAAACAACGACTGTCACGACAATCTATGTTCAACAAAGCATGCTTATTAATTAAATAATTATCTAAATGATAACTGCAACCACCAGTGAGAGGAACGTAGTGACCAAAATGGATATCGCATTTGTCAATGGAACTTATTACCCATCCTGATCCATTTTTTTGATAAGATTCGAAGCTATTCAAAATTTTTGTTAAAGCAGTATGAATAGCATTATTGAAGTCTAAAACAGATAAAACAGCAATGGGTGTACTGCATAAATAGATATTTGTAGTTTTTTTTCGACGGGTGTTTCTTTAACCAAAGTAAGATGAAGACACATCATAAACTTAAATTGATTGTAACGTCGTTGCACATGATCAAAAAGTCTTAAAAGATGGGTTCTGATCATATCGAAGTAAGTTCGTATGTCATTAGTATCTTCCTGTTGTGCGTAGACATATCTCTGGAAAAAGTTTTGGAATGCACTCTCTTCCAGAATGAACGGAGGAGGAGGGGGTGATGACGGTGGTGGTGGTGGTGGTATCGCACGATGGGTAGAGTTGTTATGCTCTCGTAAACCTCTTAAGGTTGAAAAGGAAACATTGCAGGTAGAGCAATTGAATGTGCGTTTTTTTCGTCGATGTGGTAAAGTAACCACACGTTGGCCCGGATGGTGTTTCCTTTTATGACGATATAAATTTTTTGCGTGAACATAAGTCTTCCCACAGATGTCGCATACAAAAGCCATTTCTAAAAATAAAAAGAATGGATTAGTAGATAGACCTCTCTATCCAGTAAAAAGAATGGAATAGTAGGTAGACCTCTCCATCCTATATTTATAGGTCTCTCCCTTTACTACAATGAAATAAATAGACTGAATGAAAAAAAATCACATTTTATTCAAGTAATTATACACATATTTTCCAGGATTAGAAATTTTCCTTAAACGGTTAACAATTTGTTTAGGTGTACAACCTTTACATCGCTCAGTAATATAATAGATGCAAAAATGTCCACAGACTATAGTTCCAAATTTCTGTAAAGGGAAATGATTAAACCACCACCGCATTTTACATTTATTCAAATAATCTATAACAGTCTTATTCATGGGTGGCAAACCCAAGGGATCGAAATATTCTCCGCATACAACGACGATCCAGTGAAGTCCACTGTGTGAATCTGGAGATACATTCATCACCATCCAGCCTCTTCTTGGTTTCTTCGGAAGCCGGTTGCTAGCGTAAACACCGATGAAGTTTCTGCACACTGGTGACAGTTTAGTTTCAATCTGTAAGGTATTCATTTTATTCAAAAGTCAGTTAAAACATTTCTTCTTTCGTCAATTTCCAGCAAAGCGTCCGTTTCTGAATAAATTATCAAGTTGACGTTTTCGGTCAGATTTTCGGAGAATCTCAATTCAACACGCACAACACCGTTACAAACGAGTGACACGTGGGAACTGTCATCAGCTGACTGGTCTGGAGTGAGATCGAAACAGAATAAAGTATGTCCAGACATCCATTCTTCGTAGGAAATTTCATTTCCAGAATTGTGAAATAACGTTCCGAGTCCCCCGAACATCGAAATGTAGGCTTCAACGCAGTTTTTGTTGGTAAAATCCATGCTAATTGGTTTTCCATTAATCATTTGTCCATCAACGGACACCGCTAATGAGTTCAGGTTGAAATGTCTGAAGAACATAGAATCTGCTTTGTAATCCCCATTAAAGGCTGTATGTGTCACCATCCCTAGGACGATCCTATTCGGAATAACACCTTGGAACAAATTGTCGAATTGCGCCGATTTGGCATTGTTGACTATGGTGTGGACCTTAACGTCTGTCTTTTTAAATGATACTTAGCAGTACCAGCACTCAGTGCGCGTGCGTGCGCTAACAAGATATTAGATGCAGGTTTCACTTTTTCTACAAACAAGGCCATATCCACAAATTCGAACAGAGGCGCCGTAACACCAGCAGCAATACCTGCTTGCGTTACGTACAAATTAAATTTTGGATTGATTGGAACAAAACGCAGTTTTATTTCTACATTATTCAGTACGAGTTTGTCTTGCAAAGCAATGTCACAATGTAGTCGACCCAACAATTCAACTTCACGACTGCCTGTGATAGCTGCTGATCTGTTGCTGGCGTCTAACCACAGAGCAGCTGTCAGTTGCGTGTTTTTTGCATCGGAACCGTAATTTAATAAAGTTTGAATGTAACTTTTATAGCCGTATTGACCTGTGCTACTGGAGGTTAGTTTTCCATTCATGGTCAAGTCCACTTGACTAAAAAGGGTGTTTAATAAAAGTCTGTTTGGCATCACATGTGAAGACTCATCATTTGTTAGGTTAGTAGTTGAATTTTTTTTAACTTTAACTTTCAAGTACACCAGAGTATTAGCCAGATTTACATATTCATCTACTGATCCTAGAATTACGTAATCTATAACTTGATTGACTGACAGTGTCGCGATGGGTCGGAATTCGGCGTATCTTGTCTGTTCGATACTGATTTGTGTAGGTGGGAGCGAGAATAATTCTAAAGGTGACAATAGACATTCACAACTCTGTGGATGTAAAAATGCCATTATGGGACTGTGTCGATTCAGGGTTATGTCGTTTTAGACGTACTCAGGTCTATTTATACTAGTCTAAAATAGTTTTTTCAATTTTTCGCCTTTTATTTATCTTTTTCTTAGTTTTAGACTTTCTCTTTTTTATACGCCCACCTCCATTCGTTTTAGACCTTCTCTTTTTTATACGCCCACTTCCAGTCTGCTGTATTTTATCGTGAATATCGGTCAAAATGTCATGACCAGTTTCTTTAACTCTCTCTTTAGCGGATTATTTCACGGCCTGGCCGGCTAGGAAGTCGCCGAGAATATTTCCGCCCGTAGACACAGCTTTTCGTCCTAGGTATTTTCCAATTTTTTTTATATGGGGAACTGCCATACGAAAAAAATGGCATGGCTACGCGACTCACAGCAGAAAAGAAATTTCCGAGTCCATGACCATGTTGTGCTCTTCTCACATAGAATATGGGGATTTCCCCCCACCACTCTGTCCCACATAATGGTTAGAATATTTGCAACCTAATCTCTGTGCTAGTCTCCAGTTTACAACGAGTCGTATGTAATATTGACGAGTGACGTCATTAGCAATCGTGTATCTTTTGTAGGTTGTATTGTACAGTATAGCGGGCAAATCGGCGCTACCTTTGTAAGGATCATCCCCTGCCAATTCAGCTTTAAATTTTTTTAACTCCTTGTTAACTGTATCTACCAATTGTTTCAAACTGTCGTATCTTTTTCCACTTTCCGTAGCCAACAATTCGCGTTCGGTATTCTGCACTTCGGTAATACTTTTATTTGTGTTAATTTTATAAAATTGTAAAAGCAGTTGATCTTCCTCCCTTCCCTCCGGCGAAATAACTAATGCGTCTTGACTAAAGTTGTTAGGGAAGGTTATTTGGGCCAGGCCTACCTCGTAATTCTCGTGTAAATTTAACGGTTCCGACAATTTCGTTGTATAATTTTGTAAAGTATTATTTGGGAATACTTCCATGCTACTATTGGAAGGCAACGTTAACCAGATTTCTTCGCTCATGTTGACAAATCTACTACGTCACTGGTCCAACTGGCTTGACTCTTCGGATATCCTTGCCATTTCACGAGATATTCAATTTTTTCACCACGTTTGCGTTGCTTCAGAATCTTTTCAACCTTATATAGCCTATCAGCCTTGCTGATTACTTTTTGTAATTCTTGTTTATAAAAACTACCTAAAATTGGTTTATTTTCTAAATCAACTACTAAATACATAGGTATTTTTTGGTTTTTCTTTTCTCCACTGATTTTAAATTCCTCAGTCGTCCAGTTTGGACGACAACCCTTTTCAAAAATATCTTTAAGTTTGGATAATTTAACCAAATCACCTATTTTTAATCCTTTTCCGTACATATTACGATAAACCAATTTTTCTTTTTTTTTGGTAACATCTATTTGTCGCATTTTAATAGATCGATGATAAGAAAATTCGTAGGCATTGATAATGTCTGGAAGTACATCTATGTAACGGTTAGTATTACGGGAATGTAAGTACTTGTGAAGCCTTTGTCTTAGTGTTTTAAAAAATCTTTCAGATATGGCTGCCTTTGTCTCAGTGTTTTTTGTAGTAAAATGCTTTACGTTGTACTTTTTAAAAACGTTCTGGACATGTTTAGATGTGAATTCAAGTCCCATGTCCGAAAAAATATATTCTGGGGGTTTTGTTTCCTTAAAAATAGATTCGAACGCTTTACCGATTGTTTCAGCATCTTTTTTCTTCACTGGTTTAAAATGAACTCTCTTAGTAAAATTGTCTATCGCTACTAGTAAAAAATTTATGTCATCGTTAAATCTAGCTAAAGCATGAACATCCATCAAATCTACGCTCCATATCTTGTTGATCCCTTTAACTATTATAGGATTCCGTTTAAATCGTCGAATAACAGGCTTGAACAAACTATAGGTTTCTTGCGATGATAAAAAATCTTTAACTTGTTTCAACGTTACTTTTAATCCTCTTCTTTTAGCTTCCCTGTACAATCTGTGCACACCACCTAACCCACCAGGAGAAGCCGGGTCAAAGTATAATTCCTGTAACTGTTTCTCAATAATAGTCATCATTCCACAGTTTAGATATATCAGTGAGTGATACGTCTGGGTCTTGTTTTTCTTTGTTTTCTTCTTCGTTTTCTTTCTCTATATCGCCTAAGTTTTCTGCCATCAATGACGCAGTCGGGCTTTCGTCACCATTTTTATATTGTTTAATTTTTTTTTTTACATTTTGTTGATGTTGTTGTAAGACTTCCTTACGTTGTTGGATGGAGTGTCCAGGTTGTAAAGAACGACGACCCGAATGTTTTTTCACTACTTTTGAAACAAAAGTCCAGCCGGGCTCCTTTTTCATCTTGGTGCGATGATGTTTACTTTCTGTCAGAGCTCCGTGGACAAGCCTCCCTACGTCACTATCCTCTATGACGTTTTGCATATGTATCAAACGACCTTCCGAGTCCCACTGAACTCTACCACTTCGTAAAACTCTCTCACACGTTTTTTTATATGTAGGAATGACACCACTCACTATGTCTTCTATAGGTTTTGGTTGCTTGACGTATGTAGGTCTTGATGTAGCAGAGAGGTGGAACGTTGTTCTCGGTGGAGGGGTGGGCACCGTTCTTGGAGTCGGGGTGGGAGGAGTAGGCATGGGCACTGTTCTTGGAGCCGGGGTGGGAGGGGCAGGCACTCCTGGCCCCCCAGGAGCCCCTGGCCCATGGGTTGGCACGCGGCGGGTCGGAGCTTTAATCTCAACTTTCACCGGTTCACCTACCCACTCGTCGTCATAATGTAGGTATCGATTGAGCAATTGTTATACAATTTCATTTTGCTATCATCGTCCAATGCATGGTTTTGCATTAATTCACTCATTTCATGTTCCATGTACTTAAGGGGAGCTACGTAAGGCAACTTGTCGCGCGTAGTTGGTGGCTGGGACGAAAGATACATTTTTTTAAACATTTTTTGGTTCTTTAGCTGCCCAACAATCCCGTTATCGTACCTATAATGGGCGGAATTAATGCACCTAAGAATGGAAGGCCGCCCTTCTGAATAATTTTTTGCTTGGCCTTTCTGTTATGATTTCTTGTAGCTAAATATTTCACCTCTCGTTTGTAACGACGCAGTTTAGCATTCTGGCCAGGACTAATTCTCACACGACCCTTTAAAGTATTAAGAGCTGCTAGGGATAAAACGTCAACTAGCTCCGGGCCATTCAACAATGGACACTTGACGTCTTTTTTAACTCTTTTACTAGTCAGTAGATGCAGGACAGGTAAAAAGTCCTTCACTCTATAATTTTTCATTCTCTACAAATAGTATGGATGGATCTTGGAAAATGCTTGATCGAAATCTTAAAATACTAGGTGTTTCCGGTCTCAGATCTAGAAATAGACATGTATAGGGATCGATCGTAGCAGATTTATATACTTTCACTAAATTTTTCCCTCCGATAGATAATTGTTCTCCTAATAAAAATATCTGCCGATAATCACGTACAGTTCTCATTAATATTAAATAATGTGCCTGTAGACTGAGCGCACGTAATTGTTTGTCATATAAATTATGCGCAACAATTACTACGCTAATACCTCTATGATGCGAGCCTCTGTGTACTATTTCCAATAATAAATCACGAGATGTAGTTTGTAGCAAATCATCAACTAATAATAAAGTATTAGGCTGTATTGAATTGTACAAATCTTCGTTTAATCCATAATGAAACGTAATTGGAACTGGGGAAGTTAGTTTTAACGTTTCATAAATCGGTTGTTCCTCAGCGTAACAAAAAACTATTCTTTCGGGTGGAGGGACTATAATGTTTTGCGAATTTTCGATTAACCTTTTAATCCAGTGAGTTTTTCCTGAAGATGTAGCTCCTACTAATAAATAGATGGAAGGATGTTTCAATCGCACATCCATTTTTATGGAATGGAAATGATTTCTTCCTCCTATTTATAGTAGTAAGCCCCCCCCCCC
>JAHWFP010148245.1:33962-56621 GCA_023313725.1 Lithobius niger
ACCACCATCCTATTTTTAGTTGTAAGCCCCCCCCCCCCCAAAAAAAAAGTACGTCCATTTTTATGAACACTGGAACTGATATCCACAATTTATAGTTGTAAGCACCACTTCCCCCAAAAGAACAAATACAGAACAAGTTTTGTCATTTCATAAAAAGTTGTTTATTATGTTTCAGTTATACAAAATTAATCATTTGGCTCTTTGTTAATAGTTGTGCTTATACAACAATAATTAATCATGAGATGCCTTGTTAGCTAATAATGATGTAATGTAGGGAAAGTATGCAGCAAATCGAACGATGAACGGATCGGTGAGGTCAAAGTGTTTCTCATCATGGGAAGCCAACCATACTGGAAGCAAACTTGCGAAAGGTAGAATTGCTTTGTCAATGGGAGTCAAATCTTCCAGAACTTCGCTGTCCATTTGCATAAGATGTATCAACCAGTTACGACGTTTACACTTGGAATTCAAAGTTTTTATCACCTGAGATTTTTCATTGTGATTTGTGTGTGCTGTGGTACACTCAACGAATCACAGCACTCGCCACTGGTTTTTTAAAACGCACAAAAGCACACACTTCTTTCGAGTTTTGTCCGACGCATGAAGAAACTATCTGGTATTCACCACTGAATAATACCAAGGCATTGTAAAGGTTTCCCTTTTCAAACTGGGAGTGTTCGGATGGAAATTTCACAGCAAAACACACACTATTGGACGGATTGACACTCCTGCGTTTCTTCGTCTGCAATGCACGTCGGACGGCACTTAAATCCTTGCCCATCTTGTCTTGACGAAATCACAACACTATATGCCTTAAAAATTTACCAACATCCAGTAAAAATATTGTCCCGCCTTGTGAAATGAGCATTGGTCACGCTCGTGCATCATACAAAACGGATATGCGTCACGTTTTTCGTCTTTTTTTTTCAGCGGCTTTTCACATCACAAAATTGTTTAAATCAATCACTTCATTGACGTTACATCGATTTAATAATAATTCCTTTAACTTATGGTCGCCTTTGACTGCAAAAATGGGTTTACCCATTTGTAAATAAAGCTTTTTAATGTAATTTATTACTTCATTAAGTGTATAGTCATATGTGAAATTCTCATACCGAATACCGTGAATGAATTCTGTACAAAAATTAACATTGAATCTTTCCTTACTTGTCGGTTATGAAAGTTATTTGGTAAAACAATTGACCAATGAAATCGTATAGATTGGCTAAATAAGCTTATTTCTTTAAACTAATATTCATCAGCGTTAAAAGCGTTTGATGTGCAAGTTACTAACTTTGTTACATCCATTTTTCTTTTTTAACACGGAAAAACAGCATTTGATTACACAGTGTGGAAAATTGGACCACTTACGGTATTTTGTAAGTTTATGAAATGGTTAATTTCACCTTCAGAATCGCACAATGTGTGAAACTGATCGACAGACAATGAGATACATTTTGGGTTGGGTTTTTGTGGTGTTAGACGTGACCAGTTTTTAAACACGAATTGCTAGACTGAAAACACATTCAAGGTTGTCTGTCTAACTGTTTCGTTATGCAATCACACACAAGGTTAACAAGTTTTGTATCAAGTCGGCGTTACGAACTTTAAACCAGTACAATTTTCGTTCCACATCATTTCGTTAAGTTAATTAAATTATAGACAGATGAAAGTTGATTTAACATTCAAATATACAACATTCAGTATAAGAAAAGAAGTTTAAACTTTATTTCAGAAATTTAGGTTTATTTAAATAGAATTTTGAATAAAAAACTATTAATATCAGTTCCATTGAACAATGGTTTTGGGAACGTGAGAAACGTGAAGGCTTGAGCCGGTCATGGTCAGACGATGTATTATTTGTTTGGTCCTAATTTTCGTTTATATCATTTCGTTAGGTTAATTAAATTATAGACATATAAAAGTTGATTTAAATAAAAAATATGAAACTTTCAGTGTAAAAAAGGATGGATAAGCTTTATTTTAGAAACTTAAGTTTATTTAGTTAAATTTTTGAAGAAAAAACTATTAATATCAATTCCGTTGAGTAATGGTTTTGTTTACATCTGAAACCTGCATCTCAAGGACAAAAAAAAACCTGAAAAAATCTAAATCCGTCTTATTTGTCCTTCAGACAAAGTATAAAAGGTCAGACAATGTATTATTTGTGTGGTCCTAATTTTCGTTTGTATCATTTCGTTAAGTTAATTAAATTACAGACATATAAAAGTTGATTATAATAAAAAAATATGAAACTTTCAATGTAAAAAAGGGTGGATAAGCTTTATTTTAGAAACTTAAGTTTATTTAGTTAAATTTTTGAAGAAAAAACTATTACTATCAATTCCGTTGAGTAATGGTTTTGTTTACGTCTGAAACCTGCATCTCCAGACAAAAAAAACGTGAAAGAATTTAGATCCGTCTTATTTGTCCTTCAGACAAAGTATAAAAGTGCAGGTTGAAAATTTTTCGAAAATAGACTTCAGCCAAAGTTTGTGGAGAACGAACCAGCAATCAACATGAGGTTTCCACAAAAACGTGAATATGAGAGTGCTAGTGAAGATAGCTTAACAGACTTGGACATGGATACAGACTTAGAAGAGCTTGGTGAGATTTTGAATGAAGCAAGAAGAACAAATTCAGGCCGAGCACTGACCAGAGCTGAGCTATCTGAGCAACTCTATTCCGAAAACATCATGATGGCTTTAAATAACCTATATTGTGCTCGCACATTACTCAACAGCATTTGAAAAGGCAAAGAATTGATCCATGCCCCTCCACTGCTGAGACAGATGAACTCGTTGAAACGACTTCTACAACCATTCAAACTGATCTATCGTTACCATCAGCGAGCCATTTGTTGTCGGTAATAAGTTTGATTCATAAAAATTGTCAACAAAAAGAAGAGGAACAACGAGACAGTCCTCAATTCCCAGACGGCAGTGATGGTGAAAAAAAGGATAAGGAAGAACGTGACAGTCCACAATCGCCAGACGGCAGTGATGGTGAAAAAAAAAAGAAGATGAACAACGTGACAGTCCACAATCGCCAGACTGCAGTGATGATGAAAATTGACTATGATTCGAATCCAAGTCACGTAACCCCTAACTGAAAAAGAAGCTGTAAAAGCTATGTCTGAAGATTAACCGAAGATTAACTAACCAACTAATATGTTTTATGAAATATAATAAATTTGTACTCCATCCTAATACCCCATTCCCTGTATTGTTGACAATCCGTTTCCCCCCAAAAAAAATTTGTCAACCAAAAAAAAAAAGGAGTTGTTTGACAACAACTCCACAAAATCAATCCAAAAATAGTGTGCTCCCACTGCGGGCTCTATCTCCTCAAACACCACCACTTCCTTCCTCCGTCTGGGATTGGTTTGTAGGTAACAATCTCATTACAGAGTTAGCGATGGGTCAGAGCTTTTACAATCCAAAGGCACGAGTGAAATTTGTTAAACGAGCTGATGACGGCTGAAAATCACGACTGTCTGTGCTACAACTTTTAAAACCTAGCTTACTTTCGTTTACATAACGTGATTTTCATTTTTAATTAAAAAATCTAAGAGTTAAAACTTTAAATATAAGCGTGTGTATTCCGTGTGTATTCCCTGCCGTCAACGTGGCTAGCAACTTAAAGTATGCAGCTAGCGATGGGTGGGAAGGACATAGCTATTGGCTGACGGCAGCGATCATGCTGTTCGTTGCTAGGCAACACATTACAGAGTTGACGATGGGCGGACCTTCAGTCCAACTGAAGACTCACGTGAGCCTAATTGTTAAACGAACGGCTGACGAGTTAAAATCACGAATGTCTATGAAAACACTTAAAAAAATTAGGTTACTTCCGTTTACAGAATGCGATTTTCTTTTCTACTTAAAGAACTATATAGCATTTAAACTTTACGATGGGCATGGCTAGTGTGTGACGTCAAGCGAAGCAGGCTTCTATTACGCGTGTAGTTCACTTTTGTAAAACGCGATGGCGCCACTGGTTCCATTCACATCCAATGCGGTGAAACCCAGTAAATTTTGGAGTCCGTGGAGCAAGAAAGAAAAAACTTTAAGAGAAAAAGTGCCTGTAGTAGGCTTAGTGTAATTTTTTTGGTTGCTTAAGCGCAACTTCTTTTCAGGGCAATGTGTTCACAAATTAAATTTTTTTTTTAATTTAACAATTTGACCATTTAATTGTGAACGTCGTTAACATGTCTTGGATTTTTAGCTATTCTTGAATTCTTGATGTCTTAGCTATTCTGCTGGTTTTCACACTAATATTACAAAAAAATTAAACGATTAAATTTCTAGATTGTGTATTTGTGGGATGGGGTAAGGTATGGAACTTTATTTAAAAAATCGTACGTGTTTATTTTGTCAGATCGTCGTGTTTACTGGTTTTACGCAGAGTATCCCGCGTTGTTTGTAGCATTATAGACGTCACCCTCTTGATGGAGGTAGGCCTTGACAATTTGGGACGGAACGTCGTAAATTTTGCCGTATCATCCGTTTTTGGTTGCGTTGGTGGCAACGGCGGTGCTGACCACGTCGATGTTGACGGACGTGGGATCATATATCCGCCGTCGTCATCGCGTGGTGGAGGTGGTGGTGGCAACGGAGGTGGTGTCGAAGATAGTGGCTGTAACTCAACGTCTGCGTGTGTCATGCCATCCCCTCTAGGCAAAACACATTCGTAGACGTGGTCTTGCTGGCGAAACGGCCCATGTACACCCAAAAAAAAAACAACCAGGTAAATGAGAGGCATAAACAAAATTACGCCAATGATTACCCGAATCAACCAATTCAACACGACGGAAGCCATGGTCGAAGTGATACAGTTCTGTAACACACAATTCACGGTTAGTACGTGTTTATCTTATAGTACCCATTCATTTTATTGGTCAGACCAATCCATGTGAATGTTCTCATTTAAACATAAACGATTCTTATTGTTTTGGGAGGCTACACTTCTTCAACGTTGCTTTGTTATGAGAAACGTGGTAGTAGAATGCAAGGTAAGAGCGTGGCAACGCAGCTGTGACTGAGAACTAACTTTTCATTACGGTAACACAGCAGCACTAAGAAATAACTTCTCACTAGTACGGTTACAGGATAACTGTTGTTTAGGGAAAACTGATTCCATTACAGGATGGTTGTTTAGGCTGCATTCGGATAACTATTTTGCGAGCCATTAGGACTACAGTCTGCCTCTATTACACGTGTAGTTCACTTTTGTAAAACGCGATGGCGCCACTGGTTCCATTCACATCCAATGCAGTGAATCGCGTACGTGACTGGAATACGTAAGTAGGAGCCGGAGCCGTGGCTTACGAAGACAAAAATGTAACTACTGGCTTGTATTGGTGAAACTGAGATGTATGGAGAAAAGACTTACGATAGTGTTTGACGGGACGATTTCTGAACCGACTTCCGATACTTAATAAGCCCCCCCCCCATCCAAGCACTTGAAGAGGCCTAAATGAGTCGTTGTGAGATCGATCCACGTTAATCACTGCACCCGCTATCCATTATCCCACGACTTAAACTGAAAATTCAAGTATTTAAATCAAACGACGTTCCTATACTTCCAAACGCTGATGACTAAAATTCCAATAGATTAATTTCAGAATCCGCTAAGAGAAACAACAAAATCCGTACCGTATCCAGATTAACCAACAAATGGCAGTCCAACGCAATAACAAAATTGACAAAATTATCTACTTGTCGAAGTTCGCAAAATGAACGAGTTGTATGTTTTAATAATTAATTACGGTCATATTTGCATGGTGAACGGGATATATGAAGTTAAACATCCATAACTTAAAAAGGAAAAGAAAATGCTTGTGAGAGTCCCTAATAACTAATTGGAAGTAACTAAATTAAAGTCTAAATTGAAATTGTATTATAATGCTAATGTTTTGTCTAAGGAACCAGTTGTAATAATGGAAAGGCAAATTGGCTGGGTGATGCATGTTTGCTTTGGTTATGGTCACAATATTATGTAGAAGGCTAAAATATTCATTAATTTACAGGAAACGTAGAAGTTTAGTTGTTGTTCATTTGAATTAATAGAACAAGAATTATTATCGTATTTGCGAAATTTAAAATAGAAAACCATAGAAAATTGATAAGCTGTGACTATCCCAGGGTACCCTCGCATCTCTCGACAACTATTTGTAAAACCACATTGGTGATTTGAAAGGAAACAAAAGCCGTAGCAGGGCCTAGAGTTGTTTCCTGTGTGTCAAGGTTTGCTATCAAAAGGATAAAATGGTTACATGTATAGGCCTATGCGCCGCTGCCAAGGGTTCAGTATTATTGTCGCAGATTTTGGTAATCCAAATCAGGTATTGTTTGAACGTCTTTGTGTATCTATCTATGACAAACAACCCTCACGTGAATATTTTGTGAATGCTGTGCTGTAAAATTTATTGTGTAACGAACCCAAAGTAAGGAACTATTCATTTAAATTTTAATTGTACAAAAAGAACAAAGGAGACTAATATTGATACTTTAATTTAATTTTGGCTAAGAGTTTGGCTCTGTATCTTGGAGTCCACCCCAGTGAGGCTGGTTGGAACGGGAATTCCCCTTGTGACGTATGTGTAAGTGGGCGGAGTAACCCAGTGGCAATGTGGTTTGCCAGGGGTGATATGGGAATTAAGACACATGACCAACTGCGTAGAGTAAGATTTATGACCCCGACTGCTTCCGAAGTCCCCCACGTTTTTCCAAATTAGGCGAATGACGCAATGAAGTAAGGCTGTTAGAGCCAATAGTATTGTTTAGAATCAAAGAGTTAAATCACGCCTCCAAGGCGATGTGAGCCCCCAAAATTTTAGAGTTTGATCTCTCTCTCTCCCACGACGTCGACCAGGCAGGTCGCTTCTGTTAGTCTCTCCAGTGATGAAAGGAAAAGTGTTGGTGCTGGAACTGTTGGACTGGAATGGAGCAATGAATGTTAACTGCTGAACAGGTTGGTGGGACTATTATATGCGTTGCATGTGTGTTTGGATGTTGATTGCGGAGAGCCATTCCAATTAAGTGCATTATTATGGTATTTCGAAATCTTTGGATATTTTGGGTATAATTTTGGTAATTTGGGTAGAAGCGTTATAAAAGTAAACCAGCGCATTCTTAAAAGTAATTGGGTAGAAGCGTTATAAAAGTAAACCAGCGCATTCATAAAACTAATTGGGTAGAAGCGTTATAAAAGTAAACCAGCGCATTCTTAAAAGTAATTTGGGTAAGTGTGGAATCATTTGTGAAGGAAGTTCTGGTAAAGCTTGAAATGGAATAAGTCTGAAGTTTAACCATTTTCGTTTGTTGTTGGTTAAGACATGTGAATTAACGTAAGCAAACATGTAAGGTAGCATTGTGTTTTGTTTTGTGTTGTTTTGTTTTGTTTTGTTTGGTGTATGTGGATCAGCTAAATTGTTAAATGGGTTTCTTTTGGTATAAATTGGGTTTGTTCATTTTCTTTTGGGATTAAATTAGAGTTGTTCGTTTTGGATTAAATTGGATCAGATTGTTTTGTTCTTTTTTGGATTAAATTGGATTTGTGCATTTTGGATCATATTGGATTGAATAAATTGGGTTGTAAAGCATGTAAAGTGTGTTTTTGATAAATAGTTGGTGGACTTAGTTCCTCCAGGGGGAAGTTAAAGGGTGATCGAAGAAATCCAAAGCACTTCTGTGTAGTCGAGTCAGATTATAAACCAAAGGTACGTGTAACAACTAAGGAATTTGGTATTGGTAAATTGGTAAGAAAATAAGTAAACGGGTAGAGTTCTTGATCATGTTAAAAAATAAATTTGTTTTGTGTCGAGGCTAGCCTAACCCCCCCCCCTAGGCAACCATCCAATTGGACGGTCATCCCGAAAAAAACCTCGTGACACAACAGCCTCCACCTAGAAACCTGGGCCTGTCACACTTCGTCGAACTGCAGCTCCAACTTCCAGTTCACAGCAACATCGTCTTGGAGCCCGTTCCACCATCCTCAGTTCTTCCTTCTCATCCACACGACCATATGAATGGAGCCCATTCTGCCTTCTCTCGTCGGCCCTCGACTCCTCCCTCAGGCCCTCATAACTGTCACTAAGAAGCTCATTCGGCCGTCTCTTGTTGGGCTTTGAGTTCTCTTTTCCCATCCATGAACAAAGAGACCTTTTTGACCATCTTTTGCCGACCTTCCCGTCCTCTAACCGTCTACATGACCATCATCACAGAGTTTGCTGTGGCCACCAACTTCCTTCCCACCCACACGCCTGTCTCTCACCTGTTCTCATGACACACTGCATGCTATTCATTCTGAAGTCTTCACCGGTTTTCAGCTCCTTTCCGTCCTCTTGAAAGTCGTTATGAAGTTCATCATGATGTCGTCTGTCGTCCTTCAGCTATTGGAGAAACTGGAATTTTTAAGAAATAAGCAACATGTATCACAAGCAGAACCATCAATGACTCCACCAACATAACCGACGAAAACCATAGGTAACAATGTTACATCAGAAGGAAAGTCAGTCCACCAACTGCCAACCTGTCTCAGCAACCATTTCTAACAATACCTAGGAGTATCAACAATCCGAACCTACAGATCTGCTTCAATTTTGTCCTCATGACTAATTCCATGTCTCACCTCCGGAAAAACCACTCTCTCCATTCAATGAACATGAGCATCTCCTCCATCCTGTTTGATCCTTGCGCTTTCACATCAAATTAAAGGACAAAAAGCCTCGAATTTCTAGAGAGCCACAGCCCATCTACCATGACATCAGCAAGAATGATTGAATCCCGGATCTGAACCATCATCATCAATGCTGTTGAAAAAATAAGCACGACCACACAGACATCAACATTGATGCGACATGAACTAAATATAAGCTCAACATTTCAGGCCTTCCACATCAACATCACAGTATCTGAAGCCACAGAAGACTCATCCTAGAGAAGTCAATCTGCCTTCATTACCACAAATGACGAGATAAGAAATGGACTACACCGTCTGGGACCCTTCGTCACAACCAGAGGTGTCATCCAACCCCCATAAGCACTGAAAACAACAATTCTAAGAGACTAATGTTCCAGATGCAGATGTCCTAACAGAAGCAAGACCCATCTTCAAACTAATGATCCTTCCTGAACCACCACATCCACTGAAATTCAGATTTTGTTTTCAAAAAAGTGCGAAGTATAAACTTTGGGGGGGGGGGTGCCAGCTCATTACCCTAGGGAACCCGTCAGGTGGAGCCCACCTCCATTGCTGACGAGGTCTACTGTGAATGCAAAAATTCACAGGTAATGTATCTTTCTGAACGGCAAGTAGAAACATATTTTGCTGGTTGGAAACTGTTCTATTGCCTGGACGAAACATACATTACCTGTACCCTCCCTACGTCCCCTCTTGAGTCACCACCTGACAGATCGAGAGGGAAAAAAGATGACAAGCCGACGCGACTGGTCGCTTTTATAGAGGGGCTGCGTGCATGGCAGACCGGGTTACGCAGCTGGATGGCTCTTGACAGCTTTAAAACCTCTAGGGAAGAAAGCATCCTTTGCGAATTAATGCAAAAATTCACAGGTAATATAGGCTTTCTCCAGGTAATAGAAACAACTTTCAGCCGGCCGACCTGGGGGCCGGTAAACTGCTGTTTTTAAAATTCAGCTCCAAAGAGATGATTTTTTAACATTGCAATCTTGTATACCTTTTAGCCTTAATTAACGAAATTCAGTGACAACAGCTTGCCCATCATGATGAGGGAGTTTTTTCGTGGCGTCCGAGCGCAGGGGACTGAAAAGGTTATCAGCAGGATACTCTTAAAAACATACACACGGGTAAAATTAATTAATGATGAGTCGCGCACACACACAAAAAAAGAATTAAATTGTTATTAATTTTATCATCATCAGTACTTTATAATTACAGTCGTAGTTTAATTATATCTCCTGAGGTAATCTTGGCCTAAAGTTTGAGCAGCATAACGGCCACTCATATGTTTTCCTGGTAGTGGTACTGCACCTTTCAGATGTCAACTACAAGAGCATCTTGGCAACCGACCGTTTGACCAAGGACTTATACTGTATGGTTTAACAAGCACGATTGTTTTGAAGAAATGGTCATTCTACCAAAGACAGCGGGTGCAGCTATTTCAGCAACAGCAGTTGAAGGGTCTGCTGTAGCAATTTGATGAGTTGCTGGTGCTGCGCCACGGTTGAGAATCTGTCCCAAAAAGTAACACAGCGAGGAAGGAATCCAACGAAGCTGTGTTACTTTTGGGATGTCCCTTCTACCAATCGGCACTTCTTTTTCCTCATTTGCATAAAATTTCCTTTAATTTATGCAATTTTTTTAAGCCTTACTTCCGGTTCCCTACCTCGCTTCCTGCCATGCGTCTAGCTTCCACTGTCGCTTCCCCAATGCTGGTGACCCAGACTTGTGCCAGCGGAGGCGGGCGGGTCACGAAACTAACACAGCTTTGTCGGATTCTACTTTGAGAACTTCGATTCTCCTGCGAGAACAAGTTCTCTGGTAGAATTACCATTTCTCATTCATATAATCCTTCCTCACTGTGTTACTTTTGGGACAGATTCTCAACCGTGGCACAGCACCAGCAACTCATCGAATTGCTACAGCAGACCCTTCAACTTCTGTTGTTGAAATAGCTGTACCCGCTGTCATCGTAGGATGCGTCAGTGAAAAGCTCTGATTTCGCCTTCTGGTAGCACCCACGACTGGCGTACGCCTTAGCATCCAACACCGTCTGCCACCAGAGCAAGGCCGTTTTCTGTTCAACATGTTTGCAAATCATCAAAGTTACGTGATGACGAACACACCTTTTAGCCTAAGAAAAATGGTGCAACACCGAAGTAAACTTCATGAACACACTTGGAGCCGAAGCCCAAAACTGAAGGGAAGCACTCGAATTGGTGCAGAACACCCAGCTAGAAGAACAGCAAGTGTCTCCGTGATCTTCCGTTATAGGAACTGCATTAACAAACTTGTGACAAGTTTTGCCAGAAAACCAACCGGTAACTGTGCATTACCACTGCTAAGGTGCCCCATACTCACCCCTTGTTACACATTTTTCTCAGGTTCTGTTCTCGAATTAATCGACTCGTCTGACATACTGGCAGGGGGGGGGGCACACCTCGACGAACCGTGGCACACAACGAAGGCCAAGGCCCACACTCGCTATTTTTACATACCAATAATTCGTGGCGACGCCCCAATTGCCCACCAAGCACAGCATTTGTGGAATTGCCGTATTTCGTACATCGATCATGCTTCGGAACAATACGTTGTTCCCTTTCTAATTAATTTTAAGAAGCTGCTCACCCAACAAAGGTGTTTCCCACAGACTCTTGTTGAGCTTCTGTCAACCGCCCGACCACCTGGCCGGCACCATCTTGTTTGATAATAGTTTCACACCAGTCTCTCCGTTCGCTACCCCGGAAGGCAGCGCGCGCGCTGACAGTATAAACATTAGGCTGCGCTAGCCCGGATATCTGACGATATTGCTCTACCGTTATAATTTCAACAACAGAAATATTATCGAAGCACACTTCCAGATGACCATTTCTGTGCTAGCACCATGCCAGCACCATGTTTGTGTTTACACCTGGTCCATGCCAATCTTCCTCCAATTAAAGAGGGTAATGCCAATCATTACCAAATATTTCCCAAAACAAATCTTTCACTACTCCTTCGCCTCGAGCCCGATGTACCCAGCAGCAGCGAGTGCCGCATTCGTTTATTTCTTAACGAATTATTTTCATAACCATACGCCTTGCCTCGATCGCTGGTGGAATTAACTGGGTAGCTATTAAACGCCTCGTCACATTGACGGAATTCTCAGCTCGGTATTTCGTAACGTATCTCTCCTTGAATGTGTGTACGGAATATCGTCAGTGTGACGAAAATAATTTCTAAGCAACGCATGTTGCATGCGACCGTTTTGCATTTTCCCTTACCTAATATAGCCGGTAATTTAGCAAACAATTCCGCTAAACTCCATCACAGAATGGCCAGCGCCAGTACATCTTCCCGTCACCTTCGATCTCACGTCGCTGCCATTTATTTGAAATTTCTCCAGCTGGCTTCCTTGCTGAATTCACAACAACACGCTCCGTATTCCTGCCATCCGCCGGGTAATCCACATGCCGAACTCGTGATTCTCCTTTGGCATGACACATTGATAGCAGTTGAAGCCATAATCCAGTTCAAATTCTTGTGACACTTGACTCACGCTCAGAATTAGTCCAACTTGCCGTGCAAGCGGCAGAAAAGACAGTGGAAGCTAGACGCGTGGCAGAGAGCGAGGTAAGGAACCGGAAGTGATGCTTAAAAAATTGCATAATTAGAGGAAATTTTATGCAAATGAAGGATAAAGAAGTGCCGATTGGTAGAAGGGACATCCCAAAAGTAACACAGCGAGGAAGGAATATATGAATGAGAATTCAGGGTTTCAAAGCAATTTCAAATAACTTTAAGCTAGTTTTAATTGAATCAGAATTATTTTGTGGACTACCAATGAGAAGTGTTACATTAAAAAAGTGTACATATCATAGTTTGAGAGTAGGACTTGAAAATTAAACACTTGATTAATGCCTTTCTTTTGTGTTTCATGCTTAGGTGATTCACGTATGGGAGTGTCTTTTAATAAAATAAAAAATTCTTGCTGGTTGATGCTGTGTAGGCATACGATTGCCATGAGAAAGCAGCTGTTTACTTCTTGTACGCTTAGATTTCAAAAGAAATTTTTCTTTTGAAATCTAAGCGTACAAGAAGTAAACAACTGCTTTCTCGTGGCAATCGTATGCCTACACAGCATCAACCAGCAAGAATTTTATTTTATTAAAAGACAATCCCATACGTGAATCACCTAAGCATGAAACACAAAAGAAAGGCATTAATCAAGTGTTTAATTTTCAAGTCCTACTCTCAAACTATGATACGTACACTTTTTTTTTCATACGTACACTTTCGTCCCAATATCTTTGCTAATTTTCGACAGTCTGGTTTTTCTGGAGTTGAGGGGCTCAGAACGGCTGTCTTCGTCAGGCTACCACATTACCGCTCACTTCATCTTGATCATTTGTCTGCTATTTGAATGCAACGTGGGGCTAGCCTCCGTAACTTGCAGGCCAGTACACCATTTCTACTGCACCAACTCATTAAACTCGCCTCTCAGCAGAAACTGCTTGGGTTTGAGGATCCTTGAATATTCATCAGGACAGCCTTCTCAGATGCACATCATTGTTAGAGCTGGACTTGAGGGGTGTCACAGTGCCTTCCCAGTCTGTTTGGTGTAGAGTTTCCTTGTGGTGGACTGCAATGCCATTCGTTACAACTTCATTCCTGATGTCTGCCATGTGCTGCTTGACTCTCGTGTGTATACCTTTTCTTGTCTCTCCAACATAAACGTAACCACATTCCCCACAAGGAACTCTGTAAATGCCCTTGAGGGTGTTCTTAATGTGCTTCAGGGCTTCATCTTCTTGCTCACTGGTTTGATTTCTTTTTCTTGTTTTGGCATCAAAATGGCATGCTTTTTCATCAGGTGATCCTTCAGGCCCTTTGTGTGCTTGACGTATGATGTAAAACTATTTTTCCTAAGTACACCTTGGGCTTTGTCCGTAATGCCTTCCATATAAGTGACTGCTACTCTTGGTCCTTCCTCCGTATCCTTGATCTTGTGTCAGTGGTCGGCCTTCCACAGTCCATTTTTCTTCATGCCTGCTGCTCAACAAATCATTTGATGTAGGAGAGACAAGAAAAGGTATGTGTACGAGAGTGAAGCAGCACATTCCAGATATCAGGAATGGCGTTGTAGCGAATGGCATTGCAGTCCACTAAAGAAACTTAAAGAAACTGAACACTAAATAAACTAGGAAGGCACTGTGACACTCCTCAAGTCCAACTCTAACAATGATTTGCATCTGACAAGCCTAGAATCCCTGGCTATTCAACACCATAGCAGAGAGAATGCTGTCATGATGAATATTCAGAGACCCTCAAACCCAAGCATCCAGTATCTGCTGAGAGGCAAGTTTAATAAGTTGCTGCGAAAGAAATGGTGTACTGGCCTGCAAGTTATAGAGGCTATGGCTACGCATCGCATCAAATAGCAGACGAATGATCAAGACGAAGTGAGCGAAGATGTGGTAGCCTGAAGAAAATAGTTGTTGTGGCCCCTCCCACTCCTGAAAAACCAGACTGTCGAAAATTTGCAAAGGTATTGGGGCAAAAAATATCTTTTCCTTTGAAATCTAAGCGTACAAGAAGTAAACCTGAACTCAAATTTTCAAAAGTAAGTGATGTAAAATGAGAAAGCTCATTTTTTTTCATGAGAACCCTTATGTCGATTCGGCTATCGTGGAATGACATGATAATTGTGGGTGGTTCTTAAGATTGACCCGCACCTTCACAAAAAAAAAAGAAAGATATAAATCAAGTGTTTAATTTTGAAGTCCCTACTCTCAAACTATGACACAAACGTTTTTAATGTAACACCTCTCGGGCAGCCTACAAAATCATTCTGATTCAATTAAAACTAACTTAAAATTATTAAAAATTGCTTGGAAACCCTGAATTCTTCAAAACGATAGTGCTTGTCAAACATAAGATATAAGTCCACGTTCAAACCGTATGTTGACAAGACGCTCTTGTAGTTTATATCTAAGTGTGCGTAGCCCTTTCGTTTTGTAATGTCTGTATATACATGGAAACTGGTATGTTTTAACTTAGAGTCTGCAATGTACGTGACTAGGTGTCATTGGCTTCTCAGTCAATGACCTTCTTTGTAACTGTAACCACCAATAATATTATGTATTAGGTATGCATCTCCCATGATGCATTCCACTAAACGTATTAAATAAGCATGTAGTTTCCTCTAGCAGGCAGCTGCTACTTGAACCCACCATGAACCTGTAGTCGGTATCATTCAGTATCTACATATCTACATACTTTGAATATGGTCTGGAAAGTGTTTTCTGATACCCATTTTTTTGGGGGGTATCAGGTTTGTCCCTACATTTACATAAACACATCGCCGCGCGAAACAATACAAATAACTAGCTTTCGTGGAGTCTCGGGACTTCACAGTTAGGCGTTTTCAATAAATTGCCCCAAATCCACGCCCCATTATTTTTAATAGTGGGACTTAGAAAATTCGTGGATGTACATTTAGCTAATGTAATTCAGCTTTAATTGAGCGACTAGCCTATTTTTTTTTACACGAACATATTGTATAGGCGTGTTAGCGCGTGACTCAAGGTTAACTAGGTGCTTCAGGAACTAGTTTTTCACATACATAAACTGGTTTCTTTGGTCTGCTTAATTATGCATGATGAAATGAGTTTTGCTTCGATTTTTACGATCTTTTAATGGTTCAATTGGGCAACATTTAAATGAAGGTTATGAATAGTAATTGAACAACCTTTAAAGGAAAGTTACACGTTAAAATGCACGAAAAGAACGTGGTATTGTTTTGGTGAGATCTGATATTTACGTATTGAAGTTGAGGACATCATACTATTACTTCCAACTGTCTCGGGCACTTCGAGTATTTTCTTGGGTCAGCCTCTTCGAGTAGTTTCTCGAGTTTTCAATATCCAAGAGGGGTTTGGAAGGGTAAATACTGAAATACAATAAGGAGGGTAAATGGGGATGAAGAGGGTAAAGCCATGAAAATGTGACGTCATTTCCAGGCGAAAAAATGCGTTTTTTGACGTCATTTCCGGTTTGTGACGTCATTTATTCAATACGGCGGATCCAATATGATGGACTGGAAATGGCTGCATTACGTACACCTTCTTAGGCCGGAAATGACGTCAAAAACCGGAAATTTGACGGTGAAAAACCGTCACAAACCGGAAGTGACGTCACGATCCAAGATGGCGGCCGAACCGGAAGTAGCGTACCTAGTACATATTTACTACTACTATGGGGATAGTCCTCTGTTCTCGTGTGCTTAAATTACACTTCGAATGGGCGGCCCCTCTGTACTTTTCACTCACGTGACAATGATCCCTATCTTTTCTTTCTCCTTTTTCACTCCGATTTTGGATAAAGGGTTTAGCACAGTAATGGCACACAAACTCGCGGTTGAAGATGGCCTGCTCAGCTGGAGAGAGGTTAAGAGGTTTTGCATTAATTAATTAATAGAGTGTTGTAATGTTCAGCCCCTTGCACCATGCATTCGAAAAAGACTTTTACTGCATCTTCTCACAGGTAATATTCGTGCTTAACGATCACACCATCTACCCCCACCACAACATAACCAAAACTACAGGGTGCATGTAGTTGAAGCTTGGAGGTCGAACTCGTGGAAGGATTGGGATATGCAGTTTGAATGGGGTGAAGGAGACACTCGAAGTCGGCATAAACAACACGGGAAGGGGTTTTTACGACTAGTGACGAAAGTGGAGGAAGTTTTCACCAGGTTTCTTGAATTTTAATGATTGTGCGGGGTTAAGTTTAATGCATTCTTTGCGATGAGTGATAAGCAACCATTCCTTTCCAAATCCAGCAAAGCAGTTGTGATAATAATATTAAGCATTAGATCCTGAAACTTGGTGACGAAGACATTTTGATATATTGGTAATTGCGCAGTTGTGGGTGTTCAAAACATTCACTTCGTCGTTTTTGTGGTTTACAGGAGAAGATTGATAGGCTGTCCTTCAAAGTTTTTGGATACTCTAAAAGGATGATGAGCCTCATTACCACTGTACCCGATAACATTGATGGAAAGGTTGTTTGCTTTTTCGAATTTATCAATTTGATTCAGCTTCACCCGATAGTATAGCATGCTTGTGTCAAGTGTGTCTTTGAATTCCAGGTAATCTTCGGTGTTGGTGCTGGTTAAGTCCAAACCCGCACACAGTATAGAGTACAAGAAGCATTTATGATCATTTAAATTTTGTAAGTTGACTACTGTGCTGGACTTATTTCGGAGAGCACGGGGGAGAGGAATATATGATGAAGCACCCAATGGACGGTACTTTGCTACCTTAATCAGAAGATTGTTGATGCGGGAAATCACCCACCCACTCCCCCGCTCGGCAAAAGCATCGATGGAGTCCTGGATCTTGGCAAAAGCTTCATCGAGCAGGGTGGGGATGTCATTGAGGTTGTAGATTTCGGAGTATCGTGACCAGAAATACCCCGAAATCATAGTAGTGTCTCTGACAAACTCCATATCCAGACAGATTTGGGCCGTGCAGTTGATCCACCCATCTAAGCAAATGGCCAGTAATGTCTCCAGGGCCAAACGAACTGACAGCAGAAACTGCAGTGGATCCACAGAAACGATTTCTTCAGCCACAGGTATTTCGTACAGACGGTGGTTAAACCCTTCTGTACACGAGAGAGATGAGCAAGCCTTAAGTGAGTCAGGCAGCTCATCACTATAACACGCACACTCCTCACGTTGAGACGGGTGACGAGAACGGAGGTGCCTCGCAGTTGTTGTTGGGAAGAGAACACCTCAACACAGTAAATGCATGTAAAGACGGTCTTGGTGGACATGATTGTATGTCTATGAGATCGAAAACGAGTTGTTAAGTTTGGGTGTACAGCAAAAATCAAACTAGATGCGAACTCTTTATATACAGAAAAAATTTGTAAGATGATAGAGACGATTGTCAATTTTACTACTACAACCAACAATAGTATATCTTTTTTCTTTTCTTGTTTCCCCAACAAAATCAATGGTCTTTCACTAGACGCCAATAAAAGAGTACTCAAGCACAAATGTAGTCTTTCAAGGTGACGTCATGGGTACTTACTCAAAAGGAACAACAACAAATCCACAGGCAACTGGTTTTTTTGCTCACTACTTTTACTAAAGGCACAATTTCTTTTCTTTGTCTACAGCATAAACGTTTCATTAATCAAATAGCAAACGTAATCACACTCACTATTTCATAAGGAATAATCAGATGTTGAATTAAAAAAGTAAGGTATAACGTCGTGTTAAAGACTCTCTTTAATTATTGTATTCCTTCCAAGGTAAGTACGATTCATTTAGTTATCATCGACAAAAAGTGTACATCTGATTGTTCACTCCCTGTATTCTTCATACATCAAATACCAATCAAATGTCAGGTCAGGCCTGATGGCACAATTTCTTTTCTCTTCTTTTTGTCCTCAACATAAACAATTCATTAAACAAACAACAGCAATGCCGTGCTGGCAATGAACGGCATCGCTCCAATATATGTGGGTGGACTATCTCATTATATGACTTGGGGGTGTTCCCGTCCTATACTCGTTTTTAATAATAATAATAAACTTTATTTCATCCAGTTGAGGATATACAACAGCACACAAAAAAAATACAAAAACACAGAACAAGAAACGTTTGACTGGAGAAAATCACAGTAAACTGTAATAATTCCTAGTGAACCAATCCAAGTAGCATTTGAGATCTGTCCTTGAGAAGACACCCAAGTCTGCAGTATTGAGCATGAGCTCGTCTAAAGTAGTACGATATCGATCTTGCAGCCGACCAACCCTTCCCACCGAAGATGTCATAACTGCGGCAACAAGTCTGTTATCATGCGTAAGCAGATTTCGATACCACTGCACGAAGTGCCCACCCAACACGACCTCAAACGGTGACACTCCTGCTGCAATACAACTGGCATGGCTAAGCGAAAAACGAGGGACTCCAAGAAATCTCTTAACACTGTTATGATAAAACGTCTTAAGAGTGCCAAGAGCTTTCCTGGTATACCTCAACCACAGCGGATCACCATACAGAGCACAACATGATGAGAACAGCTTTGCAAACACATGCACATCAACATTCTTAAACTTGCTGTACAAACTGTTAAAGGATCTCAAAAAACTACGCTGGCAACGCTGAATATCCAAATCATCATGAAGAGAATCAGTGATGATATGTCCAAGATATTTAAAATCAAACACTCGTGACAGTTCAGTTCCACTAATGGAGACAGGTGCAACAATGTCACCTCTAGCACATCCATGAGCAATAAAGAAACACTTTCTAACATTAAAAAGCATAGAATTGCTGGCAGCCCACTCAGTGCAAATGTCAAGCAGTGATTGTAGTCCAGCTCGAGAGGGAGCAAAGATAATAAGGTCATCTGCATAGGCAATGCAATTAACGTTCAATCCTCCAATCCAGCAACCAGGCAAGGCCAAGCTCAGATCACACAAAAGATCATCAATGTACAATGTAAACAGAGCAGGCGAAAGGAGCCCCCCCTGTCTCACACCCCTACAAACAGTAAATGCCTCAGACAAGTGGCCTTCCCACTTAACAACAGCGGATTGATTCAAATACCAAAAGGCAATAAAATTTACCATTGGGCTGGTGCCCCTCTACCAGCAAGCTTAGCAAAGAGTTTATCAAAGTCGACCCGATCAAAGGCTTTAGACAGATCCAGCGAGGCAGAATACACTTTGCTTCCTCTGTCCAGGTAGTACCGAACAGACTCTTTGTAAACAAAGGTTGCGTCAGTAGTGGAGTGAGCTTGCTTGAACCCAAACTGAGCCACTTCAGTAGCTAGAAAAGGCTTAAGTCTTTTGATCAGTAACAACTCGATAATCTTTGAGAAGGACGTCGCCACGGCAATCCCTCTGTAATTATCAGAAGAACCCAAATTACCAGCCTTATTCTTGACCACAGGGCTAATTACTGTATTAATAAGCTGGTCCGGTAAAAAGGTATGCTTAATACATTCATTAACAAAAGAAGTAAACCATTGCACAGTACGTGGGCAAAACATTCTGAACAGCTCAGCATTAATACCATCAGCACCTGCTGCCTTCCCAACAGCTAGGGAGTCAATAGCCTTTTTAACATCACATGTGGAAAACTCAATAAATTGGTCATCCCCACTCCAATTTTCCCCAAGCATGTCGCGCCAATTGACAGAATTAGCATCACGACCACCAGAAAAAAGTTCCTCATATTGAGTCTTCCAGTGACCAGCAATACTGTCTGCACCTCTAACTTTGTCAATCTCATTCACACATGCAACCCAGGAACGCCTCTCTCTATTGGTAAGTTTCCAGAAAGCTTTAGGTGATTTACAACTTTGGCTCATTTTTTCAGTCTTAATGCTAGTCTCCCTAGCTCTGCAGCGTCGTAGCGCCTTCCTAAACAGATACCGTTTCTGTCGCATTGTTTCCTCCTCCGGTCCAGTAGTAGGCTTTCCTGCAACCTTCCAAGCATTAAAGGCTTCCATAGAAGCCTGGTAGAAAGGCCGAACTTCATCATTCCAACCAGGGACGATTCGAGATTTCGAAACAAACTGTTTATCAGCGTAAGGCAGGTACTCACGAGAAATAGAAGTAATTAGCTTCATGGCCTTGTCATACACTTTCTCCAGTGCACATCTATGGGCATAGGAGGAGCATCCAAGTTTACAGGAACAGGTGCTAAATTCCTCCATGTGCAGCGAGCTTGCCAGAGCATCTGCAAACCTAACACGATGCAAATCCGTAACTTTGTCCCAGCAAATATTAAACCCTGATGCAGCGTTTGGCTTATCTGCGGCAGGAACACAAGGCGTAGTTTGTACACAACACTAACTGGCATATGGTCATAGCTAGCCATCCGATCCAACACCTTCATCTGCATAACAACAGCGTGAGCAGCACTGTTTGAGATAACATGATCAAGCCATGAGGTAGTAGAATGTGCCGGACTAACAAAAGTAAAAGAGTGAGCATCTAGTAAGGCAACATCAGAAAAAATCAGTTCGTAGTCATCGCGGAGAGATTCAAGTTCCTCACAAAATTTGGTAATCCTACCACTATTTGGAGCAATAGGCTTATTAATCTCAGCATTAAAATCCCCCATAATCGTGAGATAAGAAAATTCATAAGTTTCAATGAGACTGGCAAGGGATGCAGTATAAAAAATATAGTCTTCAAGACTAACATCGTCTCTATTGTCTGTTGGCATATATACATTGACAATGACAAATTTGCCATCACCCGTCATAAGAGTAGCCAACATACAACGCTTATTTACTTTGACAGTGTTAATAGCAGAGGAGAAACACTTACGCCACAAAATAGCAATACCGCCAAATGGCCGGCCATGAAGAATTTTCTGAGTGGTGTCAATGGATGATGATCCATCACCCCTAAAGTCCTTATGAATATTATTTAGCATAGGTAACTCATCCTCCATCAACCACGTTTCCTGCAGCAGAACAATATCATGAGAGTCACACAATCTTTGCACAATGTCAACAGAGCGCTTAAGAGACCCACAATTATAGGCCACAATACGAAGGCCTGCCATCATAAGTTGTTTCTGGTGTTTACCGGCCTGGTCTGCCCTTGGCCGAATCGATTACTCTGTCGCTTCTGATGTTGAACAAAAGGTCTGATGTAGACTCCCACCGGCCATAGTTCTGGGCTCATCACAGATTGTTTCATTTCCAAAGGGAAAACCAAATGAAATACTTTATATCCATATTTTTCTGCTTCCGGCAAGTCAATGATGCTGTTAACTGTAAGCAGATGATTTTTCTTTTTTAAATGATCTTTGATTGTGGCGTCTGTAGTTGATGCCGAACAGTGGCCAACGTAGAGATGAAATTTAGGGGGAGCAGCAGAAAAAGCATAAGCTGTCTCAGCTGATACTGACACCTCGTCAGTTCCAACAACTGGCTTCCTCCTTCTCCAACGCTTCTTCTGCACTGGCCCCTGCCATGCTTTATCATCTAAGTCACTAACATTTATTCCAGTTTCAATAGGGCTGCTAGAGTTCATGTCAGAATCATGGGCGTCATTAAAAGGCACCATGGTGTTCTGGCGACTGCTATCAACCTTTCTTGGCATTGGTTTTTCTTTTTTCGGATTACTCCTTGCTTTGTCGTCTGCTTTAGCCTTGTCCGCAAACGTTACAGACGTATCACTAGAGATCAGTGGTGCAGCAGCGGCTACATCGTTCACTACATCGTTCACTACATCGTTCACTACATCGTTTAAGGTTAGGCCCCTTTAATTAGGTTCGGCGCTCCAAAACCCCATGCTGGGACAGTGCCCATGCTGTGTTGTATAACGAAAAAAGTCGTCGTAAACACCGTCGAAACCTTAAGCTGAAACTCCACGTACACCAGGGAAACCGGGGGCGTTACAAGCACCTAAGCCGATGTAGCGTCCGCCGTTACAAATTCAAAGAGCCGTAACTGTGATGATCAATCACAAATTTCCACCCTTTACTTAAGACAAGAGTTTAACCCTAAAACATCGGGTCCTAATTTTTAAGGATGTACACACAAAAAAAAACGGCATTTACGTTTTATTGGTTAACCCAAACAGCAGCTTAGTTAGGTTAAAGCATGGCAATTTTATTTCTCCAAACTCTGGGAAAAAATCAAAATGGCACTTGAAAGAAGCAAGTTTAGGGCTTAGTTTTGATTTAACAGACACACATTTTACTGCTAGGTTGTCCTCAGATTTAACTCTTCTAAGTTTATCTCTAGGAGGCTGACAAAGCTTGCTAAATGAGCGGTTACGTAGTTCAATCCATTCATTGAATCTTGGCGCTAATTTATTAGGTCTGACGGAGCCAGTTGGCTCATTATGGGTACTGCAAGTACTCTTATCGGACTTTCCATCTATACTTGGATGGTCAGTCGGCCTATCGACGGCTGTCTGCACTTTGGGGGG
>JAHWFP010148246.1:0-18599 GCA_023313725.1 Lithobius niger
TATCAATGTTAAAAACAGAATAGTAAATTCATGCTATAGAGCAGAATTTTATATGGCAAGGACGGATTGCAATGCAGATTGACTATATGGTGGCCCAGTACAGTGCTAGTAAGGACCCAGCCTGTTCCCAGAATACTCTCCTACCATCGTGCTCTATTCAAGAACGTATTGATAGTGGTGCTCTGATCTAATATTTCTGCTACGAACCTCACATCTAGTTGGAAAGGGGAACAGTCTAGTTGGAAATCTGATTGACACCACCAAAGCGGAAGCAGTCATGATCCATGCAGCTCATAGGAAAAACGTTAGATGTCAATACCGCAAATTTAAATAAGTTTGTTTTTAGATGCCGTGCAGGAAGGCAAGGGACACTGTAAGGGAGTGGACATTTTGTTCAAAGGCGTTAAAAGGTGTCTAGCAATTAAAAACTGGAAATGCGGGCTTACAAGAACACAAGGAAACCAATTATTGGAATTTGTAGCCAAATTCCAATTAGCTCATTAGCTCGTCAAATTATTCGCTCGTGAATTCAGTCAGAGCTTCAGTTAGAGCTTGAGGCACAGCTAGAGTGCGGGTTTTGACGTGGTAGACTTTACTGGAAAATAGAAAATAGTTTCACGTGAAGAAGTAATCAGCAAAAACCTAATGAAGTTTGTTGACTGAGTTGGTTTGAAGCATCCGGGATATTGCTATACCAAACACAGTTATGACCCAACAGAGATAGTACAGTAGTAGTGTAAAGTCTTGAGCCATTTGTTATTGAAAAAAAACAGGCTTCATGGGTGAAAGTATTCAAGGATGCATTTGCATGAGGAAAAAGTTGCCAGGAACGCTGATAACCGAACTGCACCATGATAATATCATTTAAGATTCGTCTCCGGTGTAAAATTACTTGGTTACAAGATTGGTCAGCGGTCATCGAAGGTGTCTGCTGGTGGGAAGGTCTCTGGTGACTTAAAACGTAGGGATTTTGCAGCAGAATGAGTCATGGGGATGTGTCAAGTAGGTTGGTTTGAATCATGCAACTTTACTTAGGCAGACATTAGTGCAGTAGGGTGGTGTCGACCTTAATTTGTTTGCCCTCCCAGAAGAAGTGATTTTCTCACCCTAAAGTTATTTGGCAATAAATTTTATGATCGTAACATTATCAACTATTTAAAGGTCTCCATCGGCTAAAATTAACAAAAAAAAAGACAAGGAGCACAAGGTTGATGATGCAATGATGAGTCCTGATCAAGAAGTGAATAGGTGTTTAGAGTTATTAAAGCCGGTTATGTTGTATATATGGCATGCTTTGGAATTCATCAAAGTACTGGATCTGTAAGCTGTATGCACAGCCTTATCAACATGTG
Source organism: Lithobius niger (assembly GCA_023313725.1). Lineage (NCBI taxonomy): Eukaryota > Metazoa > Arthropoda > Chilopoda > Lithobiomorpha > Lithobiidae > Lithobius > Lithobius niger. The sequence continues at coordinate 1,353 of JAHWFP010148246.1, forward strand.
CTGAATAACAGTACACGCCTTTTAGGTACGTGTGTTAGAAGCGTGTAATGCAAAAGAAATTGGCTAGAAATGTGAAAAGGTTGAGATTCGTTGTAGGCCTGATGGTGATGGGATTCTACAGCTGAAACTGAAAGCAACGAATTTCAGAGGACGAAGGAAATGAAGGATATGACAACAACTTGGGCCACGGCATTGGCCCTATGTTTAATTGGAGAGGGTGTATATTGACACAATTGTTTTTACAGTTTACTTTGAACACACACTTGGAGATTTTTTCTCTACAGTTGTAAATGTAACATCATTCCTTTACACTTCTCAGCTGTTGATGGGGAAAAAATGAAGTGGGGGTGTAGTAGTTAATCGATTCATGTGTACTGGAATAGGGGCTGAGTGCCAGTGGAATGGCAAATATTGAAGATAACGTTTTTTTTAAATAAATGGTAGTGCATTTTTGAACAGATAAGGAAAGCCGAGCTGAGCCCAATAAGTGACTCCTGGTGAATATGAGAAACGTACAAGGCTTAAATTGTTTAACGTTTTTTTTTTAGTTTCAATTTTATCATTTGTATGTAGTGTACATGTAATTAGCCATATAAGTACACGTTGTCATCAATCATTGTAAAAGCAGTGATATTTTTCCATTCCATTTTCCTACAACTTGAAGTTTGCACATGCTTTGCATTGCATATATGTAACTAAAATGACTGTTGTAAATGCCGTCAAATTGTAGTTTGTCATTAAAATCTCTCCAGCAAAAAGTACAGGGCCGTCTCTTAACATTAGCAACTATTAGGTGGCCTACATCAGCTAAAATTTACCGGAAAAAAAGGACAAGGACCACAATTAGCCTGATGATAACATGGTAGTAGACAATCAAAGTCCATTCTTCCACGTAAAATAATAAGTTCATTCGTCAGTCTTCGTCTGCCTCAAAAGCATTTTCTTTTGTTGTAGCCTCCAAATTTCATTATCTTATCTGTTGCGTTCATTGTCAATTGAATAGTTGGTAAATTTATTGTTTTATATGCACCATCTTTCTGCCTCCATCTTTTTCTCTCTATTTTCAGGTTATTGTGCAAGGAGCTTCAGGGTTTCAGCCCACAAATGTCCATGCCGAACCTAGTCAGGAATTGGTTCATTTATCTCTAGTCATTCCTGAACTCATTGCCAATGGCTTTTATGATATCACAGGGAATGTCATGTTTCTCCCAATAAAAGGAAATGGAACATTTTGGATTGTGTTGAATGGCATCGAAGCCCACACTACCACAATTATCAGGGTAAGTAATATGCATAACTGTGAACGAATGCTGAGAGCACGTTTCTTTCATTTCCTCACAGTCATAGCAGTAGAACATGCCTGCAGCGTTAACACTGTCAATAACGTCAGATATTTTATCCTTTGCTTGTAATTACAAGTTTTTACTAACTAAGACAATTCTCTCAAATCTAGTAGAGCACAAAGTTGACAATATGATGATTGTACACACACAAGATGGCCCAATCACGTACCAGCCTGTAGTATGCATTACGGCATTTAATGACTCCAGTATCATTAACATGGCCCAAGTAATCAAACCGTACTCTCCTGTGTTGACCGTTAAACCTTTAAATCGTTAAAAATTATTGAAATATGCACCCTGGGTGGTCAAAAGTCTGGACACAGTTGAATACATCCTTACCAGATGTCCATAAATCATGTTTTTTTTTTATTATTAATAATGGCACTGCTGTGCAGAAGGAAATAAATGTAAAGACAATGACATTGCCAGTATACTTTAGGGTCACAGCGCTTACTTTTGATGGACTAAGTTTAGACCCATGGATAAACTGTAAATTCGTAAAGAATTATTAAACAATGTCAGCCCTTTCCTCACCCCTCCCTATATAACAAAATTGGACTCCGGAAAATCACGGTCGTAAATTAACAGTATGTTGCACCCATCAATACAAACAAAAAGTTCTATATGAAGAAAGGTCCAGATACGACCCATTTCCAAGATGTGTTTACCACCTTTTTTGGAGTCACATGACATAATCAGCCAACGTTCAGGGCCAGCTACTCGCAGCAAATCATCAACGTGTTGGGGAATCATCCATTGCAAAGATGTAGAGTACCACCTTCTGTTTGCAAGACAGATATAAACCTAGATAATTAATGACAATTCTGAGTTACCTAGGCATCAGAAAATACTTATTTACTTACAAAGATAAAAAAGGCTGTTGATTACTACTGAGGAATTACCTGACACGTATGTCATGCATGGTTGGGTCAGCGGCAATTCGATGGGAACACTGTGCTTGTGCAATGCCGTTATTACAAAAAAAGGTAGACCTATCGGATCTTGTCTGTTTTTAGACCCTTCTGCCTCCTGCCATCAATCCCATGGTAGGTTTTATTAAAATTGGCTGCGCATTAGTGGCCCTATAAGACCCTTCGCATTCCAGTTGTTCCCACAACAAACAAATATTATAAAAACGAACTCGTTGGATGTTAAGGTACCATAAAGTTTAACTGCACCAAAGTAAAAAAAAAAAGTTTTCTTTTAAAGTGTCAGATACCACAAACCATTAAATAAACGAATTCGCAGTAACAGTAATGCTGCTTTATATCTTTCCTCAAAAAGCGTAAGTATTGTTTGCACTGTTTGCATTTCGTTCTCCTTGCATTAAAATGGGCTAAAACCAGCTTTATAGTATAGCGAATCGTTTGGGCTGTAGAGGGGAGTTGGATAAAAATGTCTGACCAACACCAACAACAGCAAGGAGACAAACACAAGTTCCACGATTGAATAATTTTTGTTGTGCTTGTTTACACCTCTGTAGGGCCTATGCACAACATTTGTTTTAAAATTTAAAATTAAAAATATTAAGCATCATAATTTTCCCTTTAACATGGGTGACTGTGAGGAGAGAAATTTCCACACAATAATACAAAACGGTTGCACAATACAGTTCTACAGCGCCACCAACCCAAGACGAAGGCATCGAGGCTAGTGCCAGTTTAATTGTTCACCAATGTCTGTTTGAGCACAGTTACCTTGCGACCAAGCCAAAAGAGAATTGGCCTAAAACTGTTTAAACTCCTGAACTGGAAGAGCAGCTGCTGCAACGTGTGACAGAAAAATCTGGGAACCAGAACAAAAAGGACTGTTTTGTCAGGACCTATAAATAATGATATGATCTACAGAATACTGAATGAACAACTGCTATGCTTCTACAATTTAAAGACGGTTCGATCTGTAGACCAAAAGACTATCCACTAGCATGGCTTTCTTCCAGTGAATTTAGGAACAATGCTACACTAGTCTTCGTTCCGTGCTAGTGAGTGATAAGGACAGGTTCACTCGAGACGGAATTGGCAACTTCCACCATTCCCATGTTTGGGGTGATGAAACCCTCATGCCCTCCTGGAATCATGGCACCAGTTTCAGTTCTCAACCAGCGTGTGTGCTGGCATTTTACATGATCACTTCATACGTCCGCATGTTCTACAAAAGAGGCTTACAATAACTTCTTATAGTACTTTCCCTTATAATGGTCTTGGCCTTCTCGCAGGTATCCCCCTGATGTGGTTCATGCATGATGTGCACCAGCTCACTTCTTTCACACTGTGAGGCAACGTTTAAACGAATATTCTGGAGAAAGATGGATGGGCCAATGTGATCCATGTCCATGATCTCCTCACTCTCCTGGCCTACCCATTAGATTTTTGCATCAAGGGCTCTTTAATGGGACATATTTACTCTAGCAGCTCAGACAAGGTGATGAAATGCAGGGACGATGTTAACATAGCAGAAAAACCAGGAACTGTTTAAGGGTCCATGCTTTGCTCAGCAGAAGAGCAGATCACATATTTATGATACTGGGGGGGGGGGGGACACTTTGAACACCTGTTGTAAGGACAGACGACTTTAACAGAAATGGTGGACACTTTGGGCGCCTACCAAGGAAAGGAGATCACGTTTTTGTTCTTTAGGAGCAGATGTTTTCATTTTCTGATTGTACACCTAGTTTCCAGGAGCCTGCAGTTGGTGACTCTCGTTATATTATGTTATGAACATATGGACTTGAAAGTTGGCTGTTACTCTAATGTATCCCCTGAAAAGGTGGTCAATAAGTCTCCGAAAATAGTCGTTTCCAGACTTATATTCACCTGGACCTTTTTGTTTAGCTTTATGAATATTGCACACCAATTGATTTATCTCCACGATTTTCAGGCGCCCTGTATAACACATCAGTAAGTAAAGCGAATTGGCAGTGAGTTTCTTTACTACCAGCCATGTCGTGCTTGCTGCTAAGTTTTTAAAGGAATTTTTATTTGTACGTACCTATGGCATTTATTCACCTAGTTTCACTTTTCTTTGGGGAAGTAGTTAGCATTATATTATGATTCCCTAGAATTCCAATTTACACTCTTGACCTACAGATGTTTCAGTCTAAAAAGCAATGTGATAGCTTTAAAAATGGCCGTCAATGTCATGCTACCTTAGTTCGCACAGTTTTGTAATTATTATGATATACTTGTTTTTTGGATGTGCAGTCCCATCTTAGGGGATGGTACAGAATAGTCAAATGGCATAGTCACATGTTATGTTAGCCAGGTTGAGAATGGACGTCGAGCCTTGCGTTCTTCCGTCATTGCTGCTCTAAAGAAAAAAATAATTATTTTGTCGGAGACCAACTGAGTGTGTCGAGCAGAGAAGCCAAAAGTGCTCAACATTAAACACCACCCGACGTTTCGAGCTGACTCCATCTCATTATCAAGAGAACAAAACATACACTTAAAATTGCATAAAAGTACAAACAGGCAACAGAATGCAGGCAAACTGCCTAAATCAAAACCACATTCGAACAAAGTAAAATACTTACAAATTTTAAAAATATTTTAAAAAGCAGGAAGAAGAGAGTGACCTCTTTGTGCTAAAAGAACAAGAAGAAGTGGCGACTATTGAGTGCAGTCAAGGTTTTGTTCACTTTCCCCTGGTGGTGATGGCTTTAAATAGTAATATCAATGGTGCTCTGGTTTCGAAATTTGGTAACTGTGAACTCTCTGAGAAGTGCTAAGTACTATTTACATTTGTTGTCATAGGGAGCTGATGATTAGAACAGGTGGGTCGCGCAAGGCGATGCACAGAATTTTAAGGTTAAGCTTGTGCGAATTTGCGGGATTTGAAAAAGAATCTTAAGAGTTTGAAATGTTAGGTTTGTAGCCCGTTTTTTTTAATGCTGATCTAACGAGTTGTTGTTGTCACGAAGTTTGAAGTTCGATTTGTGGGATATGAATCGTTCAATAAGCATTTGCTCACTGTGGGGCCGCATGATTTATTTTCACAAGGAATTTGATATATGGTGTTTCTTTGGAGGTGTGCAGGAAGCTTGAAGTCACGCTGCATTTTCTTTAGGACAGGCAGTTTAAGATTTGGTTGATTCTTGCTGACCAGTCGAATACCCTGGGTGTGTAGTAGGAAGCGAAGGGGCACATTTACACCTGGAATGTACGGTGTAACAACAAGTTATCATTTTTAGAAAAATGGGGGGCGGGGGGGGGATTTTGTGTGAAGTAGCCAAGACAGGCTAGATATCTGACTGACAAGGTGGAGTGGATAGCCACAGTTGACGTATTTAAAAATGATGTAACGAAATTCATTCAAGAGGTGTTGTGGCTGAGTGGTGTGAGTACTCACTCTCTGTATTTCATTTTTAAGGATACTAAGTTTATAAATAGGGTCCGTAAATGAGTGGAAGTATGGAACACGAGTAGTTTGAGAATGTTTCCTGCAGTGAAGGAATTCTATGCACCCAAAAGTGTTAATGTAGAGAGTAATATCCATAAAAGAAATAAATTTTAGTATCTGGGGCCTCCATAGTGAAGCAGACGGAGAAATGGTAAAGAAAAGTATTTTATTACGAAGAGAAATGGGGCAAAGGTCCAAACTATCATCAACAAATCTTTTATGGTAGATTATTTCGGGAAACTGGGAAATGAGAGCATTGTCAACGTTGTTCATGACAATGTCACACAGGTAAGTGGCATTGGGACTACCCATGGGGACTCCATTGTGTTGGTTGAAGTACTATTTTTTGTACTGGACGTAAGTTGTAGCAAAGATTATTTTTTAAGGCAGCTATGAATTCTGCGTTCCAGCCTAATTGTTGGAAGGGGGCTCGGATCAAGAACGAGTTTATTTTTAATAATGTTAGCAGATGTTGGCGATCAATGGACGGAAACATTGATTTAACATCAAAAGATACCCAATTGTGATCCGGAGGCACTTGAAAAGTTTGTAAGTCACGAATGAAAGACTGTGAATTGGCTCCATGTGGTCCCCTAGGGCCAGTTGCTTTAAGATGGGTGAAACCATTTTAACCAGAATCAGGCTAGGGGCACTTAGTGATTAAACGGCTAAGGAAATTAGGCTTATGAGTTTTAACCTGTGGGAACAAAAGTGGTGGCAAGAAGATGGATTTTTTATATCTTGCCAACATCTTGATCGCCAACATCTGCTCACCATTATTAAAAATAAACTCTCTCTTGATCCGACCCCCCCCCCCCCCTCCAACAATTAAGCTGGAACACAGAATAATTCATACATACCTTAAAAATAATCTTTGCTACAACTTACGTTCAGTACAAAAAATGGTACTTCAATCAACACAATGGAGTCCCCATGGGTAGTCCTTATTTCCCAGTTTCCCGAAATAATCTACTATAAAAGATTTGTTGATGATAGTTGGGTCTTTTGCCCCATTTCTCTTCGCAATATTATTTCTGAACAACTACGATTTCTCCATCTTCTTCACTATGGAGGCCCCGGATACTAAATTTATTTCTTTTCTGGATATTACTCTCCACATTAACACTTTTGAGTGCATAGAATTCCTTCACTACAGGAAACCTTCGCAAACTACTCGTGTTCCATACTTCCACTCATATAAGGACCCTATTTATAAACTTAGCATCCTTAGAAATGAAATACAGAGAGTGAGTACTCACACCACTAATTCAACACAACTCAGTCACACCACTTGATTCAATCTAGTTAATTTTTACTTTACCTTTGAAACAATCTATTAAGGAACGCTTAAAGTCATGGATCAAGTCATGGATCTTGTGGTGCCTGCTTCAAAATCACTTTTAACGATGACTGAACATAATTTTTTTTCAATTTAAATTTATTGGTGTAATAGATTAGTAGATACTGTCAGCGCTTAGTACCGAGATGTGAAGTAAAAGCTGTAACTTTATCATTTTTTTTAAAGGGGTGGTATTTCAGCCGATGTTACAGGTGATCACCCTGAACAGTTAAAACCCCTTTCTCCTTTTACCCATGTTGAAGCTGCTGGAAATAACTCTTGCATTTTAAGGTTTCACAGTGTAGTAAAATGTGGACTTCTTTTGTTTTTCTCTAGCTAATAATTTGTAACGGAAAGTTCACAGCAGATTATATATCTTGTTCATGAATGATTTTGTCTATGATAATTAAATACCTATTAAGTTGAATTACCCTACCAAATAGTACAATTCGGAGCACAGAACACTGCAAAATCTTTAAAAGAGGAGGATTGGTAGTGAGTGCTTGATAAAATATAAATTTCAGAAAACCAAAAGCACTAGTACAATGGCTTAAAACGCAAGAAACATTAAGAAAAAAGTAGTTGCTATTTCGCTTTCTAATTCAGAAAATAATTCAGCATATACAATAGTCGCGGGTATTCACGTAGCACATTACATTCATACTAGGCTTATACGCAGTACTACTGAGCGATATACATAGCATAATTAAGTACTTGGGCAATGTGCCGCTGGTCGCACGATTGTCTATATTTGCAACCGAACAGAGAATATTTCTACAGTATGTCAGTTTCATGAAAATGACTAGTATTGGACCACTTAGTGTGATGACAATACTTACCCTGTGTCAAAATTGTAAGGAGTGGTTAGTACTGGATTGAATTGGATTCGTCTGGTGTTTCCTGGAGCCCGACAAACAAGGCTATCGGCCATAGCAATGCACCTACTAGCCAAGTTGTCTACGCCAGAGCTCATCTAAAAGAAAACCACAAACTATAGATAAACACTAATAAATTTTACAGGAAAAACTTCTAACCAGACACAGTAAGACTAACGAAGATGACTCATGGACTTAATAAAGGCGATAATCAGTCGTGCCCTGATGGAAGGGTTGCCTCCACGCAGGCAGTCAGGTCCCCCCAAAAAGAAAAAAAAACATGCCGAACCAAAAAGGTAACAGGAGAACAAGAAATAGTGAGCCTTTCATTCGTTATTGCCACAAGAGCACAGTGGATTGGGGAGGGGGAAAGAATTGAGATTTAATCGACATCTGTAAAGGCACATCGACAGCTAGGTCATTAGCACCAGTCTCAGTCACAGTGTGGTGGCCCAGGATGCCACTGCACCACACATTACAGAGATGTTAGCCAGACCCCAAATCTAGATCTTCCGTATGTCTGTACCTCCTTCAAAAATTGAAAAACCTCGGATAGAAGGACAGAATCATCGCCCAACTGACACGCTATGTCTCACAGATGGTGGAAACGGCTCTGTGTCCTTTCTGGCCACTCAGCTTATCACTGCAGTCAGCAGGTAAAGGTGGTGTTAGCCCGTTTGCATATTGGCCACACCAACTTTACATATTTCTTTCTTCTGATGTTGGTTATCCCTCCTGAATGTTACTTTTACTAGTCCGCAACTTGTTTCCGTCTTGTTTGTCTCACAAGGATTGCTGAGCAGCGAGCAGCTGGAATAGAAAGGCGTCCAATGGAACAAGGCACAGACCCCTAGTGCAGGGACCATAAAGGGATCCTTTTGCTGCAGCATCAGCGTGCTTATTCCCACATATCCCGACGTGACCAGGTCCAGCAAAAAATCACGGTTACCTGCTGGTCGAGCAAGCGGGGAAAGCAAAGCTTGGATGCGCTGCGTCAAGCCGTTCCGAGGGTTGCCAATGACTCCAGGGCACTCACAGAATCACTAAAGATGATACAATGTGTGCCCCAAAGGTCAAGGATCCATTCAACAGCCAGACCGAGTGCTAGAAGCTCCGCCAAAAACACAGAATAGTCTGATAAAAGGTGATAGAAAACAGTCACTCCCTCATGCCCACAAGTACATGCCACTCCAGCATCTGACTTCGACCCATCAGTGAAAAGCAACTAATATCTGGCGTACTAATAACACAGCCGTCAGAACTCCTGCAAGTACCGTGCTGTTGGAGTAGAACTTTTTGGGAGGGATGCCAGACAAATTTGAATGCCACTTGGGACATGCCAAGAGGCCTGGCTTTTCTTTCTAGACCGAAAACTAGGTTTGTTTGCTGACAAGGGAGTTGCTGGCAGAAATAAGACCATCAGTTTCAGTTTTCTTTTAGTCAGTTTCATCGTTTTTGTGTTTATCAAAGTTTATTTTCATCATAACAATCGTGGTTCCAGGGCAAAAAGGAACCACCCGTTTGAAAACCATGACCTTTCACCCCAAACTCTCTAAAATAACCAATCAGAAACTTCCCCACAACAGTGTGTGGTATCTCTAATCAAAATTGCATGTCAATCAAATGAACAATCACTGTATAAATGGAGAAACTATATGGTTGCGGAAAAATTCGCTGCAGGCAGCGAATAACGCACTTGTTGACTCAGCCTGATACATTGTGAAATTTGCTTGAAATGAATTAAGTTCAAAATTATCTTCGTCTATGCATTAAATCGTAAACTTAATTTACATTTTTGAACATTTTGTTTGTGATATTGCCACTTTTACAGAATTTCATATTTTATGGTTAGGCAGTTTTTTTTGCATTCAACACTTGTGGTGGATCAGAAGCACCAACCGTAGAGAATGAGCCTCCTCTTTACGCTTAATCGTGAGGAAACCAGTGGGCCGGGAATCCACTGAATACACTAGATAACATTTCAATGAATTTCATCAATAGAGAGACGGAACATGGTGCCTCAGCCCAGTGACTCATCCTATATGACACCCACCTGCCTGGGACGCAGTTGAATAGCACAGAACCTAGCCCCTGTAACATGTCGCGCTAAGCACTATACAACCAATCCTATTGCCCCGATATTGTGTAAATTCATATATTAATTCATATGTGCAGATAACTATAATCAATTCTATCTCAAAAAAATAAAGAATAGCACAATGCACCAAGTTTGCTGGTTAATAAGGATTAACTTTGGTTTTCTTTCCCTGTTTGAATGACATCATTACTTTCAAAGGCCAACCCTTTTTGGAAACTTGGAAACTACTCCTATAAGTTGAGGCACGGTTATGGTGATGTAAAAGCCCGCCATCATGTCTGGAGACACGAAGATGGATCTACACCAAGAGTCTAGAAGTAATCGTACGAGTGCCTTCGGCTTATGGTAGACATTTAGGTCACATTCTCTATGCTACCAATGCCAGTCAACGTTACAGTTCTGCTTATAAGCCTAGTAGGGAGGTCTTTTACTAAGTGAACACGTGTTGACTGTTGCATAGTTTGAGCTATTTTCTCGACCGGTTTATAAAGTTCGCATAATCAGCTAGCGAAATATGGGATGTTTTTTCTTCATGTTCTTGTGTCTTAAGTTTTGTGTTGTGTGCTTTTGTTGCTTTTTCTAATTGATATCTTTTATCTGGTTGATACTAAATAAGCTAGTTGCTTCTCGCCTTTAACGGACCATGTGACTTTCGTGTTGTCTTTTCTTAATAACCATGGAAACGATGCTGATGGAGATCCTCTCTTCGTTACGCTTGACACGAAGTATGATGCACGCAGCAAGGCCTTATGATTTATGGCAACAAGAAAACAATGCCTACTATAGTATAAAATGGCAGACTGATTTCTGAATGCCAGCGTTTAATGATTTGTTTTCGATTCAACAAACCTGAAGTGAGTGCCGTGTTGGCTTTTGAATTCTCACTATGAGATACTATGTTTTTTTGCCATCGTCTATCACTACTGGAAGCTGTTCTTAGAGCGTGAATAGGGAAATGTTGGAAATATCGAGAAATTACAATTTTGCAGCAGTGTTTAAAATTGCTGTTGTATTTTGTTCTTTAACTTTGTTGATGTTTATAATACATTTAGTATTTGATATATTGCTGCATTCGTTCAGTAGAAACTGACTACTCATCATTCTTAAAGGCATCTGTTCACCATTTCGAAAGCATTGCGTATATTATAAACGCAGCATCCACGTACCAGATTCTCCGTCATCCAACAGGCTGATGTAGGTCACGTGAACTTATTTTAGTTACGAAAATTGCGGCACTGCTGCAAATAGTGTTGTTCCATTTTTAATTTACCGCTGTCTTCTTTGTATTGCTCGAAGATTGTACGGTGCTGCATCTAGGAGTTGAAAAGGGGAAAAGGTGCCTTTGACTAACGATAGACTTGCAAACTACTTTCGGTGAGTGACAATAATGGTAAAGCCACTTCTTGTATAAATTTCGCATTAACATCATTGGCGCATCACTGTTTCATATTGAACCACGCTATTGAATGTCATTCACTCTTAGAGTCGTATCGTTGACGAAAACTGGCGTATGAAAATCAGTCTGCATTATAGCACTTAGTGGGTTGACACTGTTGCATATTCAACCACCCCTCGGTGTTGTTATCCACATAAAAGAAGATCGGGCATGTAATTTTGACTGAGATGCTCTTTTGCGGGAAAAAGTTACTTCCAATGTATGGTCATGCATTGAATCATGATGTCATGGACACTGTCCGGATGTAGTTATATAGTTAACACTTCCTTTCAGTAGGGTGGAGTTAGTTACGTCATAATGGTGGCAGCCAGATATGAGCTTAGTCCTTGTTAAATAAATCCACACAAATCGCTGTAAATTATATAAAGAAAAGAGGAAAACAAGCCAAACAGCGAAAATCATACACTAGAAATAACTTAGTACAGTAAGCCAGCTTTATGTACTTACGTTTCGTCAGAGTGGCATAGATTCCAACAGGCAAGCAAATTCGTCCGCAGATCACTGACATAGCTCCTATATCGCTATGCCAGTGGAGGATCGTCCATAGCGATAAAGGCACTATGTCTGTGGTTTGGGGACGAATTAGGTTGCCAGTTCGAATCTGGGTCATGCTACTCCGACGAAACGTAAGTGCATAAACGTGGCTTACTGTACTACGTTATTTCTAGTGTATGATTTTCGATGTTTGGCTTGTTTTCCTCTTTTCTTAGTCCTTGCGTATAATAAATAATATATATCCGCCCTTCTCTGATTAAAACAGGTATTCGCAGTTTAAGCCTAATTATACAATTTTGTCAATTCTTATTCTTTTTCAGAGAGAAAACAACCATCTTCGTGTGTTAAACACGGCCATCCAGTTCAACGTACGGACGATCCGATTGCGATTGAACAATCTCTTTGGAGGCGATTCGTTGATTGGTGAAACAGTGAACAGGGTGCTGAATGACAATGGTCAACAATTGCTCGAAAACGTCAAACCTCGCATCGCCGACCGGATTAGCGAGGCTGTGCGAAAAATTCTAAATGATGCCTTTTCGACTTTACCAGCCAACGCTTTTTTTGATTAAAACCATTATTTAGAGCTGAATTGAAATTCACCCTACGATATGTATAAGGTGATCCATAAGTCTATCGCGTCCTCCCGCCCTTAAAATATTCTGCACCAGTGATATTTTAGTTCGTCTATAAGATTGTGGAGGGGGTGCTTGATGAGAGTGCACAGTTACGCCCATTCCCCTAAAGGTCCACAGGTATAAATTCGCTCTATGGTACTTCAAGAAATAGACCTTGTCACAAATTGACAACTGTGCATGTGATATCCCACAGCATGACAATCGTTTAAATGCTAAGCATCACATGCCTACGTCAAAAACAGACACAGATCTCTGTAATATTAAGGTGGGTCGGAAATAAGCGAACAGTGAAAATCATACACAAGAAGTGCAGAACGGCATATTTCCTTTATGCCGTTCATTTGAGCAACTGACGTAAACTAGTGACAAGTGACCATATCGGTAAAGCTGGTATGACAGTGATTTGGTGATGGACCAGTTCGATGGACCAGATGGACCTGATGGAGCTGATGGAGCTGATGGACCTGAGTGGACCTGATGGACCAGATGGATTTGGTGATATTGGACCAGTTCGAATTTGGGTCATATAACTCCAATGTGTAAAGTAAGTGCATAAAGGAAGCGTACTGTACTAAGTTATTTCTTGTGTATGATTTTCAAAGATTGTTTACTTTTGACCCACCTTAATATTATTTATAGTGATGTGTCTATTTCTGACTTTGGCATCAAACCATGAAGTTATTTAGTCGGTATTAAGTATTTCGTGCGTATAATTTTCCCTGATGGTGTATTTTCGACGACTTATATGCCTTTATCAGTTTAACGTCTGAAAGGATGTCACAATCTGAGGTTAGTTCCGAATTGTTAAGGGATTCGAATGATTGACATGTGCTTTTCGCCTACCAAGCTAATCTGACTGTTCTTCCCTAAGTGGTACCTAAAGCCTATTTCTTAACGAAACATGAATTTATATCAGGGATGCGGCGGGTACAACCCCATGCAAGCTCCTGTCTGAACGGTGTGATGCAATCTTGTAGTCAAAGTTTGTAGTTACTGTAGTCATCTGTAGTTTTTTTTTATGGAAGGAGTTGGTGTTGTGAAAGGCTTCTGACTCATCTAGGTAAACTTCAAATCAGTGCCTCATTCAACATTGTCCATACCAACTTCGTGCCCAGGAAATAGACTTTTTTGTTGCTTAATGACACAAAGTATGTACAGCTGAAGAAAAAAATGTTATGTTGGATGTAAAATATGTGTGTACCATCAATGTATTGTAAACGCATTGCGTAATCATCCAAAGAACATTCATGTAAATAAGATGTCAGTGTCAGTGTAAAATACGATTCCTTTAATAGGTTTACCTTCATTTCAACTACAAACACAAAGAAGCCATTTTGTGCCGATATTTCAGTCCGTATAGCAAGGCCAGACAATATCACTACTTGTTAACAACATGAACGTTTTTTCATAACTGATGGCTCATTAAAATCGTCCACAGATATATAAGAAAATAAGAAAAAAGGTTCCTAATCTTCAGACTACAATTTCTAAATAATTCAAGTTAACATTCTTCCGTCGTACCATATCCGAGGACTGTAGCGAAGCCAGTGTGCGACTTTGGAGACAAAGACGAAAAAAAAATCAAGTTGTCATGTCGTGGCTGGACATCAAACACAGGCCTCCCGATAACACAGCGGCTTCTCTTACATACAAGCATGAGTGGGTAGATTGTTTTGATGAGTAATTGTCTCTCGTAATTCGCGACTCTCCTTAGGGTCGATAGCGGTAGTGTATTTACACCCCTTCCTCCCCCGTTTATTTTTCCAGTCGGGCTGCCTTCTCGTCTGTCTGAAAGGCTGCTGAATCTAAAAGTTTGATCAACGATTGTAACTTTCAAACTTTAAACTTCACATTTCAAATTTCATGTGTGTATAGAACTGGTGTCGCCCTCCAGGCGTAATCTGTAGACCAACATTTTTACATTTAAGAAACTTTTTCTGCCCTTTAGAATGTTTTTTGCCTGTTGGATGGGTTCTCTCGACCTAAACTCATCCAAGCAATCTCTCCACTCATGCTATACGGCATGGTGACACTATCCAAATCGCCGCAAAACTGGTAGCCCAAAGCAAGCCACCAACCATGGGAAAACGAAGAAAAATGCAGGCTCTGATCTAAGAAAACGAAGTAAAAATGAAACCGCAGTTCACATAACTGTACTCTTCCAGGACATTGTAAATGGGAGTAACCATTACTCTCCCTTAATAGTCCGTTTGAACAAGGCCATCTAGGAGTGAAACTGCGGGTTTAGCGTCCTGGCTTCAGGCAGTTCATCACAATAATCTGATTGTACCTATGCAACGTTAAGAAATGTTAATTTCCCAGTAACGGTCACAATGGCAATGGTGGCAACCAATTAAAATTAGTTTGTTTAGATAGAAAATATCACAATGGCAACAGTGGCCACCAATTAAAAGCTATTTGTTCACATAGTAAAAGTCACAACAGCAACGGTGGCCGCTAATTAAAGTCATTTGTTAACATAGTAAAGGTCACAATGGCAACAGTGGCCGCCAATTAAAAGCCATTCGTTCACATAGTAATGGTCACAAAGGCAACGGTGGTCGAAAATACATTTGTTTATGTATTCCTGCTTGGATACTAGCAAGAATTTTCATTATTCAAAAAACTATTATAGAAAAAAGGCGACGGAAGTAGGTTGGCAACTGTACTTATTTAAACTAAAAATTATTTTAAAGAAATTAGGAGATAATCACTGGTCATAAAAAAAAATGCAGGTCTTCCAAATGCAAAACTTGTGAATGATTTCCTCCGATTTTATTTCGCCATTTGAAGTCGTGATACCAACCGCCACGTTAATCTCGCTGACGAACTTTGAACAAATAACTTAAAAATTGCCCTGCAAAACTACCTTTTGTTAAATAAACTTCGAACTCTGTGGGATTGACTGATTTACTTGTTTTCTGATATCACAACTTCAAACAGGGTAAAAAATAGGCAGGAATCCCTAACAAGTTTTGTCGGGGCAGATCACACCAGAATTAGTTATTTCACTTTTTTTTTCTAGTTTTATACTTCTAGAATTTTTTTTTTTCACAACAAAATAGTTTGAAACAAAATCTTTCAATAAACTCTAATTGTATAGTTTGTTTCAGGTTACGCTTGCAGGAAACTGACTGTAACATGCTAGGTTTCCTTGCACTACGAGAGAAAAAATATATGGATATCACACTTGTGGTCTCTACGCAGTTACTGTTAGAGTCTACGAGTAGGATATTTTTGTGTTTTTCCACTCGTAATGGAAGGAAACCTGTCGTCATACAGTCAGTTTCCTGCAAACATAATGTGGAAACTATAGAGTTGTTATTTCCACGCAAACCAATTTTTTCGTCGATAACACATACACCACTCAATGTAACATCAAAACTGTAATAGCGAAGCCTTAACAGAGAGAAGCAGTCATTTGCCTTGCCCTCTCAGACACTAAACGTCACTAATCAAAATTTGATTACTCACTCCTAAATCGTAGGTATTAGCTGAAGTTAAACGCCAATAAATAAAAGTGGGTTTTAGCCCGAAACTATTGTTCCTTTCTTGATGAAAAATTGAAATATCCACGTAGCAGATACAGACGTGCTATACTGTACCTGTGCCATGCGTCTGACTTTCTTTCTTCGTGTCAAAATCATCTACCTTGAGTAATTTAAATATAAACTAATTCACCAATTATTTGTGGCACAAGTTAAATATGATGAAAGGCACCTTCTGACAGGTGATGAAATAGCCACAAGTATATCACTAAGAGCCATTTTAATTTTCGGAAATAAACTTCATGCCTTGTCACAATAAAAACGTAGCAACATCGTGATTCCTCATTGCAAACCGGTCATCATGAAAGTGAAGTGAGTGGTTACATTGGAGTAATTCAATCACTGTGTTTTGCGGCGTTTTTACTTGTAAGTATTGTATATTACAGTGATCAAGCACGAATTATTTGCTGAAAATTACAGTTAATTAATCATCGTCTCAGAACGCTCTGAATCAAAACGTGTAGCGTCGTATGTTATCTAGCTGCTGATGATGAACGTAGCCTTCTTTCACCGACAGGGGCTTGTCGTCCCTCACGCGTGAGTCGCATGGATACACTGCATACATATAATGAAAGGGATGAAACCATCCAGAAGCTTTATCGCAGAACAATTGTGCGTTATTTAAATTTTACGCTTACGTGCTATTATCATCAATGGAACTCGCGCTGCTCGTCTTTATTGATAACTTGTCTCACGTTCGAAGTCATTATTTGTACTCGTACGTTGTTCTGAGCAACCTGAGAAACATTTTAGCATCGAGGTAAAATCCCCCGGCCATTACCGGAAGTTGACTGCGATAGCAAAAAATGAAAAGCTTCTAAAATCGCTCTGGACAACGTAGTGATGTAAATAATGACTTAGAACGTGAGATATTTGTTAACAATAAAGACGTTTAGCGCGAGTTCCAGTGATTATGATTGTAATTATATAGAGCAGCGTCATGTGACGTCATATTGGCTACAAGAGAGATAACTGCAAGGGGCACTAGATTAAAATGGAAGGTTAAACAACGGCACTTCTAGTCAAGCTTTGAGAGCGGATTTCATAGGCTTAAAAAAAC
>JAHWFP010148247.1:0-21018 GCA_023313725.1 Lithobius niger
ATCGGTGAGGGGTGTTCTCTTCCTGTCAATTTCAACGTTAAAGGTTTACCTCGTCAATCTGTGGTGGTGGGCCCCACATGACGGGTTTCCAAGGGCGTAAGCCGAGTTTCCACGAGACAGTCTTTCGGCAGGTTTTAATGCAATGCGGCCATCTGCGACTAGTATCGGCAGATTCAATGCGCAAAGGCGATCTGCAACAGAAGGGAGATGCTTAAATGTTCCGAATTAGCTGTGATGATGGCTGGTGAGGGACAGCAGGCTGAAGAGGAAGTAACTGTTGTTTATGATGTAAAGGAGCATTTGGGGCGGTTGTGGCATCTTTTCTTGGTTGGTGCGGATGGGCAATGGACAATTTGTGTGGCTATCCGTAATTCAGATGAATGTAAAGGATGATGACGGAAGTTCTTTGATGCCTGTTCGAGGATGGCGAAGAATTTGCAATCCAGCCCAGAAAGTGTGGATGACAGTTGGCTGATGACGGCGTGTTGAGTGAGGTGTGTTGAGTGCCTGATGTGTACAGCACGGTACATTATGGCGAATGCTTAACAAACGTTGATGCTTGTGTGAAGGACTGCCCGAGTTCATGGATGAGCATGCTGATAAACCAACAGGAATTTTGGACAGAGAGTGATGCGTCTTCAAAGAGAACGATCTGTGAGAATGCTTCTTTTTCTTGACCTTCTTGATTGAAGAAAAAACTCACAACCATCAACGGGCGACGTGACAGCGATGCGATGGGGCGGCCATCTTGAACGCAGGATCAGTCGTCGTTTCACGGGAACAGGGCACGGCATAGTCTGCTTGAGCGTGTGTTGGCTGTCCGAGAACTGAAAAACGGACTGCATGAAATCAGGACAGGGACAGGAGAAAACAGACGGACTGTTGCTTGAAGACAGGACATAGACGATGTGGACGTTGGTAATCCAGTCTTAGTGTAGGAATGATCTGTGTGATGATGATTATGATGATGGTGGCTTGTTTATTTGTCGTATTGCACGGTTCATTAGAGCGGGTACTTGTGATGCAGGCAGAGGTTAATTCTTGTGCGATCGACAGTCCGAATTCTTGGAAAAATAATCCGAGTTTCGAGACGTGTGCGAAGGACAGTCCGTAATCTTGGAAGAGCTTGATGACAGATCGAGTGGAAATTCGGATCAAGATCGATACCATTTAGAAGATGACGATCTGTGGGAGTGTTTCTTTTTCTTGGCCTTCTTAATTGAAGAATGTGATGAGAGTTGGCCACATCAGCAGGAGATACTTGAATTTGAAGGACAGACAACAACATAAAGATCGACGGGCGACGGGCTGTGAAGCGATGGGACGGCCATCTTGTCTCCGGGTTCAGTCGTCGCTTCCTTGGAACGGGCCATGGCGTCGTCTGAGCGGGCGCTGGATGTCCGCGACCTTGAAAGTCGGACTGCAGAAAACGGGATAGAGACGGAGCGAAAATCGGACTGCTCAAATCAGGATAGAGACGGAGACGAAACTCGGATAACAGATAACAGGACAGGGACTGTTGCAAAGTCAGACAGTTGATTTGAATAAACGATGCGAAGAGAGAAGCAAAGGTAGACGTTCCGGCTACCGCTGGAGGGAAAAGGTGGCGGGCCAGTCTCGCCCGAATGCTTTTATAGAGGATCCTGGCGCATGTGCAGGAGGGGTTACGCAAGCTGGCCGTCTCAACGCAACTTTAAAACTCCAGCAAGAGAAGCGTACTTCAGGGAAGAATGCTACAAATTTTCAGGTATTGTATATTTTCGAACGGCAAAAGAAACAATTTTCTCCAGCAGTCAAAATTGGTTTCTATTGCCTTATCGAAAATATATACTGCCTGTACATTTTTGCATTCAGTTCCTCGAAGCTCTTTTCTCTCTCAGGTTTTTTCTATGTCCGGATACGCCCAGCTGTGCACGCGTCATACGCAGTCCTCCTATAAAAACCTTCGGCCCAGGCTGGCAGCCATTTTTTTTTCTACTTGATATGTCATGGTGGTGACTCAAGAGGGGAAGTAGGGTGTGGGTACAGGCAGGATAAATTTCCGCTAAGGCCAATTTTCAATAAAACCAATTTTGACTGCTGGAAAAATTGTGGTTTCTAGCTGCCGGCACGAAAATATCTACTACCTGTAAATTGTTGCATTTGTAGATGATCTCGTCAATTGTGGTGCAGGCACCACTTTTGATGGGTAACCCCGGGTTGTGAACTGGGTCCCCCAAAAAGTTTACAAACTTCAAACTTTGTTGAAAATAAACAGAAACAGCCAGGCTGGATTATTTTCTTCTGTCTTCTGGAGGTCTTCATTTCTGTTGTGGAGTGCTCAAAGGGGTTGGACGACACATCTGGTTGCAACTATGGGTCCCAGACAGTGTAGCCCTATTTCTTGCCTACACCCCTGAAATAGTGGCTTGTGAGAACAGTCAAGACTTTCCCAGGATGAAGTATGGAGGATTTCAGAGATGGAAAGTTGGCTGTGAAAGGCCTGTGATGCGGAGAGTGCACAGAGTTCATGCGCTGTGACCCTGATGTTGTGATCCTCGTGAACTCATGTGGATGACCGTCTTGATCCAATTTGCGATCCTTGCTGTCGAGGCAATGTTGACTTTTTTGTGAACAAAAGCAATTGTTGGATTCAGCCTCCGTGATACTCATTGCTCGTCGTCCTTTAATGTAATAGTGTTCAGCTTGAACTGGACAACTGGACAGGTTGTTCTTTTCAGGTTCGTTGCCAAAAATGTTTGTGAGCGCTGGAATGATGATTGGCTTTGAAGGTTCTGAGGGTCTTGGCTCGAGACCTCAGACGGATGAATTTGTTGGAATCAAAGATGTCTTGAAGGTATATTTATTTGGCAGCGACAATGAGTTCGGGTCTTCTTGTGTTCCTGAAGAAGTAGCTTGTGAAGACGCAATGACGTCATCAGGATGCGGCACTGGTTATGGGATATCAGGGAAGTTGACAGTGCTCTTGAGCTGGGGTGTTGGTCTTTAAGGAGGTTTAGCTTCAAAGTGAATGAGGACTGTGCATCTGGCAGTGACAACGGGTCCCAGATGGTGTGGTCCAACGACTTGTTGTGTTAGTGTTGACAAAGTCGGCGGAGTCTCGCAGCGAATGACGACAGTCCAGAGGAGCTGTGGTGTTCTTGGCTGGTTGGTCTTGACGAGTTTCAAATGGCCAGCAGCGTTTGAAGGACAAGTGTTTGGAACAACTGGAGGAAGGCTCGTCACTCGGGACAGTTGTCTCGAGACGGGGATTCATGATGGGTCCCTTGTTATGTTGTTAAAATTAGTCGGTGATCATGAACAGAGCAACGGATTGACTGGAGCTCAGAATCTACTGCAGGATGGCTAGCAGGCGGATTGGAAAGGCAGAGCTGCTGATTAACAAGGAGCAATGTCTTGGGCATATCGGTGGAATAGTGTCGTTGGGTTGACAAGGACCGTGATGAAAGACTTCTTGTGGTGAGGCTTCGGACGGGCCTAGAAGTCGACCTTGCCGCCTCGTTATGTTATTTGTTTTAGGTGAATCACATTCCAGAGCGTCCTTACCGGTCTAGCAATTCTACTAATGAAAAAGACTTGTCGAGACGTTTAAATCAAGGTGTAATGAAATGTCTTTCGGTGAAAGCTTGAGACTTCTTTCGGTCGAGAGCATAAGGCATCATTCGGTTTGAATTGAATAAAAATTGAAGCCGTAGTGAGGCGCAGGTTGAGGTGGGAGAAGGCGGCAGACGATGAGCTGCATCTTCGTCATTGTCTGTCACAGTAAGGGAAAGTGATATTTGGAAGTTGAACATCCCCTTCCTAGTGGCTGAATAGTGTCAAGGGCTAAGGTTACAGTCGGAGTTGACGGCATCATTCTGGGCAATGGGACGCCGTCTTTGGTCTTGTTGGTGAGTTCATGTCAGTAGGCTGACAAGAGCCAGAAGTTGACCCAGAAGTTGACCTTACTGTCTCTTGGTGAAAGCTTGGAGGAACTACATTCAGTCGAAGGATTTCGCTTGGTTGAGAACTTGGGGTCGATGAAGAGCTGTTAATCCATTGTTGTCTTTGATTTGTGACGTGAAGCACAGAAAGACAACTGCGGGTGGACGAAAAATAGTGATTCTACCAGAGAAGTTGTTCTCGCAGGAGAATTAAGTTCTCAGAACGGAATCCGACGAAGCAGTGTTACTTGTTGGGATGTCCCTATTTACCAATCGGCACTTCTTTTCCTTCATTTGCATAAAATTTCCTCCAATTTAAGCATTTTTAACGCGACCTCTGCGTCACTTCCGGTTCCCTACCTCGCTTCCTGCCCCACGTCTATATCCCACTGTCGCTTCCCTAGTGCTGGTGACCCAGACCTGTGCCAGTGGAGGCGGGTGGGTCATGAAAGTAATAGTGCTGTGTCGGTTTCATTTTTTACGAATCGGTTCGGTTTCGGTTTTTTTTTTACAAAGGAAACTTCGGTATCGGTTTCGGTTTTTCTTTCAAACCCCCCCCCCCCAAAAAAATCAACATTATCCAGCAGACCAGTAGTTTACAGATTTAAAAAAAAATTAAGCTACAACAATAACAGATCATTATTGTCACAACATTTTTCTTCATGAACATTATTTAGTGAACATGGGGTCGCAAGAAGGGAGAACAGGTTACTTGACTAGCTACTGCTGCCAATACAATTGGAAAAGTAGGAGGGGGGGGGGGAGTTCTTAATGTTTGCGTATTCGTTGAATTTTTTAATTCTTCTATTAGCTACAACAAAAGCGGAAGAGTGGCTTAACTGTGCCATATCAAAAGTTTACTTAAAACGCAATGCACGACGTCTTATTTAATTTTCAAGTTGCAGCAAAGCAAGTTTTTCTGCGTGCTCGGGAAAAAAAAGACCATTGTTGAAGAATACATTGTTGTTGAAATGATAAAATTGGCCCGTATGCCCTGTAGGAATAAAGTAAAACAATGTGTTGAATAATTTTTTTAACAGGGTGGCGTTCAAAAACTTGAAATAAAAATTCGCTGAATTTTCCAGGTTTTCCAGATCAAAACTGACGTTTTTCCCTGACTTTTTTTTGTTTCGGTCGAAGGAAGGAGGCGGAGGAATTAAAAAAAAAATGGTTCACATAAAATCGAAAATTGCACTGTCCTACGGGTCAAATTAAGTAAAAAAAAAAAAAAAAAAAAATGTCCCCACGAGCTACGCTATGTTGACATGCGTCAGTTTTGATCGATTGTTTTGTCCAGGAACACTAATCTCAATTTTATTTGGTGCTTATTGCTTAACAATACAAACGTTTACACAGTGTTGTTCAACAGAGTAATCACAAGCGAAACGAATTCTTCCCGCTCATCATTGTTGCAGTGACCGCCTGTCTGCTACATAAATTTTGGACAAAGACGTTGATTACTTCATTTACGATATTATTTTATTAATCAGAGGCAACGATTAGTTTGTTTATAGTTAAACATCCCTGCAAAGATATACACACATTTATGCAAAGTGGCCTTTTAACGTCTACTATCTGCTTAAAAAAACCGAAACAAACAGGTTTTTAAAAATCATCTGGTTCGGTTTCGGTTACCGACACAGCACTAGAAAGTAACACAGCTTCGTCGGATTCTCCTCTGAGAACTTCGATTCTCCTGCGAGATCAGTTCTCTGGTAGAATCACCATTTTTCATTCATATAATCACTCCTCGCTGTGTTACTTGTTGGGACAGATTCTAAAACATGGCGCAGCACCAGCAATCCACACAGTGCTACAGCCGACCCTTCAACTGCAGGCGCACCAATAGCTGCTCCTGCTGCCAACGGCGGATGCGTCAGTGAAAAGCACAGTTGCCGCTCCGTGCAGCACCCACGAGTGGCGTACCCATTCCGTACTCTACACCGTCGCGAAGCCTGGCAATGCCCGTCCGTCCAACAACCGGTACAGGCCCCTGCCCGGTCCCATGCTAAGAAAACGCTTGCAGAAAACACACGTGGGAACGTGCCCTTCTTAGCATGCAAGACACGCCCTAAGGCAAACCCAACAGCTGTCGATGGCCACTTGTCTCAGTCTTCCGAGACATTAACCACTTGCAGATGATTCGCCACTACCAACCTGTTTGCAGTATGGCCACCCAAGGCACCCCACTGCAAAGCTACCATAACGCCTTTTTAGAAACAGCAATCATTGCGTGGGCATCAAGACACTGTTGCCGCACTGTGGCGAGAACCCCGATCTCACCTACATTCCGAACGTCTGCTTCCAATACCATTGTAGTCGCTCCAATGAGTGCCCCAAGCCGTTTGTAAAATCATCAAAGAACGTGAATACGAGCACATTCTTTTCGCCTAGGACAACGGCATTCCGCACAGCAGCAAGCTGAATACACTTGGAGGCGACTCCAAGCACTCGAAATCGGTACAGAACACCCAGCCAGTAGAACAGCAAATGTCTCCCTGCCTTTCCGCCACAGAGACAGCACAACAAACTTGTGACGCGACAATTTTCGCCACGAACAAACCGACCTCTAACTGTGCACCACTAAAGCTAATGTGCCTCAGATACACTTCCCTACCAGCACATCTACGCCTAACCTCTACAGGTTTAACAAAAATCCGAAAAGAACCATCCGGTTCTTTTCCCCACTGGGAACATCGGCGACTTAACACCACGCCAATCACGCCTTGTTGAACATTTTCTTAAACTCTGGTGCTGTTCTCAATATAATCGATTTATTGGCCATACTGGTGAGGGGGGGGACACCCCACCCAAATAGCTGCATACTACCCAGGCCTAGGTCCACACTCCCGACGTTTTATAGACCAATAATTCATGGCGACGCCCTAATTGCCCTCCAGGCACCTTCACGGCCCACCAAGCCTGCAATCTGTAACGCGATTGCATCCCATTCAGAAGCCATCATGTAAAACCACTCACATTTGCGTTATCACTTGCACTTGGCAGTCTTTCTGCTTGTGGCAGCCAGACAACGCCGTAGTTGTATATGCCAACTTTTGTATATTCGCCTAGCACGTGTGCGGTATTATCTAACCTTCGATAGATCTATACATATTTCTAACCATTCTCTGGCCTGTGTACAATTTCAAGCATGGAAAACTCAACCCCTGCCTTGCAACATTTGCGGAACCATAATGCACAACGCCTCGCAACACTTTCGTGGATATTTAAGTTCGACGCCTCGCCACATTTTGCGGAATCCAACGGATCGTGCCGTATTTCCTACAGAGTGTGTGACCCAGGACAACATGCTGTTCCGTTTTAACGACACTTTCCCCATCAATGCTAAGAAGCTACTTACCCGACAAAGAGTAAGTAGCTTCTTAACCAACGTCTGTGGGCCGCCCGACCACCTGGCCGGCGCCATCTTGTTCAATAATAGCCTCAAACCAGTCACATCGTTCGCTACCCAAAAGGCAGTGCGCGCTGGCAATATAAAATCAGACTGCGCTAGCCCCGACATCTGATGATAGTGCTCTTCCGTCTATGATTTTAACAACAGAAACAGCATCGAAGCACACTTCCAGACAACTTATTTCCCATGCCAGCATCCTTTCGCATTTTCATTTGGCCCGTGCCAATCTTCCCCATTTCAAGAGGGTAACACCAATCATCACCAAATTTGTTTCACAAAATTATTCTCTAATCCTCTGCCCCGAGCCGCCGTACCCAGCAGCGGCGCGTGCCGCATTCGTTTATTTCGTAACGAATTATTTTCATAACCATCCGCCTCGATCGCTGACGGAAATAACTGTGCAACTATTAAACGACTCGTCACATTGACGGAAATCTCGGCTCGGTATCTCGTAACCTATCTCTTTCTTCGGACACGTGTCCGGAATATCGTCTTATGACGAAAAATCATTTCTAAGCAACGCATGTTGCAATTCGAACGCTTTGCAGTTTTCCTAATATAGCCGGTAATTTAACAAACGATTCCGCTAAACTCGCCCACCGAATGGCTGGCATCGCTACATCTTCCTGTCACTTTCGGTCTCACACCGCCGCCATTTTCTTAAAATTTTTCCCAGCTGGCTTCCTCGCCGAATTCAAAACACACGCTGTATCCCGTCATCCGCCGGGTTATCCACACGCCGAGCTCGTGATTCTCCTTTGGCCTGATGCATTAATAGCAGTTGAAGCCATAATCCAGTTCAAATTCTCGCGATACTTGACTCGCGCCTTGAATTTTTCCAACTTGCCGTGCCAACAGCAATAGAGACAGTGGGATGGGGCAGGAAGCGAGGTAGGAAACAGGAAGTGACGTAGAGGTCGCGTTAAAAATTGCATAAATTAGAGGAAATTTTATGCATATGAAGGAAAAGAAGTGCCGATTGGTAAATAGGGACATCCCAACTAGTAACACAGCGAGGAGTGATTATATGAAAGAGAACAGCAATTTCAATGTGACTGGATAGCGTCAAAAGAGCTTTAATCGGAGTGGACGGCATCACTCGAGACGCTGCAGACGATGATGGGTGTGGTGCAGTCGGCAGCGATGGGTGAAGACTAGCAGAGCTGCTGGTGAAGATTGTTGAAGGGCAAGAGCAAAAAGCATGAAGAGAGCTCCAACTTTGGTCGATGAGGGACAGCCGGCAGAGAGGAATGAAGGTCCGAAGGAGCTACCACAATAAGCGGCGAAGAGACTGCAGGCAGCGGTAGGTGAAGGTTCGCAGAGCTGTTAGCGGAAATTGAGAAGGGACAGCAGGCAGAAGAACGAAGGCGTGAGGCCGTGATTCTTGCTGGTAAGGAACTGCAGGCTGAAAACTGCAACAATGGTCGGCGAGGGAGCTTCGATGATATTCTGTGAGGGACAACAAGCAGCGAAGGATGAAGGTCTGAAGGAGCTGCGATGGTTGCCGACGAGGGACAGCAGGCAGCAAAGGACGGAGATGCAATGATGGTCAGCGAGGGATAGAAGGCTGCAAAGGACGAAGGTTCGAAGGAGCTGCGATGATGTTCTATGAGGGACAGCAGGTAGCGAAGGTCCGAAGAAGTTGCGATGATGTTCAGTGAGGGACAGCAAGTAGCGAATGACGAAGGTCCGAAGGAGTTGCGATGATGTTCAGTGAGGGACAGTAGGTAGCGAAGGACGAAGGTCCGAAGTAGCTGCAAAGATAGTTGATGTGGGACAGCAATGATGGACGAAGGTCCAAAGAAGCTGTGATGACGTTCTGTCAGGGACAGCTGGCAGCGGAGGAAGAAGGTCAGAAGACAACGTAATGAATTTCTGTGAGGGGAAGCAGGCAGCGAAGGACGAAGGTACAACGGAGCTACAATGATGTTCGTCGAGGGACAGCAGGGACGAAGATCAGGAGTTGCGATGATTTTCAGCGAGGGACAGCAGGCAGAAAAGGATTAAGGCTTAAAAGTGCATTCCTGGGTGGCGAAAATCAGTGGGTCGAGAAGGACGCAGATCGGAAGGAGCTGCAACTATGGACGGCGAGGGACAGTAGGCTTTAATGAATGAGGGTTATCAGCAGCCAATGATGTCTGGTAAAGAGTAGCGATGTGTGGCGCACCAAAAAATAGCGGAAAAAACTCGGCGAGGTGCAACGGGCCGTTACGGGCTTGGGTTGGCAGAGCTGCGAATAACAGTCTGTGAGAGACAGAATGCAGCGACAGACGAGGCAGTCATGGGCAAGAGTCAGCAGCAGCCTAAGATGGTCGGTGACAATAGGCCTTAATGGCGGCAGCAACAGTTGGCGCTAGAGAAAACTTGCGACGATACTCGGCAAGTGAGCAAATGATGGCTGGCGAGGGCTAGCAGAGCCTTGAAACGGTTGGCGAGAAGCCGCTGGCATGATGGCTTGAAGATACAGCGATGTCGGAGAGGGACAGCAGGTCTGACGGAGCAGGAGTGAGGGACAGCAGGCCTGACGGAACGAATACGAGAGGAAGGCAAGTTGTGTTAATGAAGAACAAAGACAGATGACAAAGGTCTTACCGTGAAGACGGGGACTAGAAGATTTTCCGGCTGTTTCCTAGATCGTGCCTTGAAACGTGAAAACTTTGTGTTGTGAAAACTTCGGTTCTTTCGAGGCAAAACATGCATGGTCACCGTATGGAAGGATGAGCCGAGTGAAAACTAAGGAAGTGGCGGAACGGGCGGCGTAGGGTCCTCACGAAGGCTTCCCTGTGATCACCGACTGAAGGATCTTCTTCTAGGATCTTCTTGTAGACGAAGGGTCTTCTTGCATGCAAAGATCTTCTGTCGGCACAGGTTCTTGACTTGAAGTGGAGAGAGAGAAGCGACCGTGTCGAACAGGAGCTTGAAGAAAAGAGATGGCGGCCAGCCTGGACCGAAAGCTTTTATAGGAGTTGGGGCCTGAGTGGGTTTTGTGCAACTGGGCGTATCCGGACAGAGAAAAAACCTCAAGAGAAAGAACATCCAGGAATGGAATAAAAATTTGCAGGTAGTAGATATTTTCGTGCCGGCAACTAGAAACGAAAACCACAAACAGGGCTTTAATGAAGCTTGAAAAAAGCATTGTCGTCAGAAATAAAGAAAAAAAGCAAAAAAAAATTTTTTTAAAGCAGAAAAGCATAAAAAACCGCGCATGGCAACCCTGATTGGGAAACACAGATGCCAGCAGAGTTGTTTTTTTCCCTACGTATTTGGATTGGGTAAAACAAAGAAACTTGTCTCGTTCCAACTAGTGGTCGCAATTACCGGTTATTTCATTAAACGTTTAACCTACAGTATTTTTAAAACGTTCGGTTACCGTGTAACCGAGTATTAACAATGTTCACAAAACAATTGTTAAAAAAAATGTTTAGTAAAAACGTAGACCATTGTTTATTGGCATTATTCAGTAACAGTTTAGTAATAAATTCAGACCATTGTTTAATCTATCGTAGGTTTAATCTGTACGTGCCAGATCCACATTTTTTTGATTAAAGACGGACCTGATAGTCACTTATTCACCGGCTAGCGGTGTAGGGTGTTTTCTACCAAGACAATTTTTCATGGATCCACTTGATTCCCCTGCATATTTTAAAACTGTACCGCAGAATTCACATTTAACTGTCTCCTGAAGCAGAAGCTTTCTTAAGGTCGCATTATAGGAAAAATATTACCCGACTTGGCGCACGTGGTGAAAAAAGACGTAGCTTAATCGTGATTGGCAGCTCAGTTAAATCAAATTCTTGGTTAAATGCATGTGCGCGAAATACTTAAATTTTGGGGGGGTTAAAATTAGTTTCTATCGTCTTACGAAAATTTATACTACCTGTAAATTTGATTGCATTCAGTTCCCAAGTGCTCTTTAGTTGCTTGAGGTTTTTTCGCTCTCTACGACCAGTGCGCAACCCTACTGAGCATGCGTCAATGAGCAGCCCTCCTATAAAACGTGACCAGCGCAACGGATGGCCATCGCTTTCCTCTCGATATGTCAACCATGATGGTGGCTCAAGAGGGGAGGTAGGGTGGGTATTTACAGGTAGTATAAATTTTCTTAAGACGATAGAAACTAATTTTAACCCCCCCAAAAAATTTAAGTTTCTAGTCGTCGGTAGAAAATTTCTACTACCTGTAAATTTGATTGCATTTACAGTTGACCTCGTCAATATAGGTGGCGGGCACCATCATGGCGAGTTACCCCGGATTGCGTACTGGTTCCCCCAAAAGTTAAACGAAAACTTTGCACTTTATTAAGATAAAAACAGAAACAGTCATATTGGATCTCTTTCGTAAAATGTTGTGGCCCTGAAAAGGGCCGTTTGTTTGACGGGTCTTGCATCCGTTTGCAGGGGTCATTAACTTGCTTCCGTCTTTGGTGGTCTTCGTTTCTGTTGCAAAGTGCTTAAGGGGGGTTGACTGCACTTCTGGCAGTCACAATGGAGCCAAGGCGGTGTAGATCTCCTTCCTGTCTTGTCATGTCACGGAAGTAGTGGCTGGTGAAGACAGTTTGGCTTCTCCAAGAAGTGGCTTGAAGGATTTCAGCGATGGAGACATGGTTGTGAAAAGCCTAGGAGGTTGAAAGTGCCCTTAGTTCATGTGCAGTAACTTTGATGTTGTTGTCGGTGCAACTGATGCTTTCATCTTCGTAGGCTCTAGTGATTACCGTTTTGATCCAGTTGGATATCATGGCGGGTGATGTTACGTTGGTCCCTTTGGTGAAGGGTAGGAATAATTGTAGACGACCACGTCGGCATTCGGGGTCCGCTGTTCGTTTGATGTAATATCGGAGTGCTCGGACGGGACAAAGTGTTCTTTCCGGTTCTCGTTGTAGATGTTTGTTAATGCTGGAATGATTATTGGTTGGGAGGATTCGGAAGGTTTTTGAGTTTTGGCACGGAAGTCAGGTCGCGGTCTGAGGTGGATAAACCTGGAGTTGTCAAAGAAGAAGCAGTAGGCTGGGTCGTTCAAGAGAGCCTGCATTTCGCTAGTGCGTAGACTTGCTGCAAGAGATGTGAGGAATACAGTTTTCCGGGTTAATTGATTAATGTGGCAGGTTTGAATAGGTTCGTACGGTTCCCTGGTTAGAGATTCTAAGACCAGAGGGAGATCCCATCTTGAGAATTTCTGCTACACGGAGGGACGTTCGTTTTCGTAGGATCTGAGGAGGGAAGTGATCCGGTAATCTTCAAGAAGGTGTTGATTTCCTGCGGCTTTAAAACGGTGTTTAGTGCGGATCTGTAGACCAGAATGGTGGATCCTTTAAGGTTGTCTTTGAAGAGGTCATCGAAAAATGCTAAGAGTTGTTGAATAGGGGGATGGATTGGATTAACTTTCTTTCGCTTACACCAATGAAACCATCGTTCCCAGTGTCCGTTATATAGTTTGTTAGTTGAATTTCGTAGAGCCTTGCTGGCGATTCTGGTGGCCCGTTCTTCAAAAATTCCAGCCTCTTTGATGAGTTTGATGATAGTAGCCACCCGTGCAGATGTAAGGTCTTGGAGTTCGGGTGGAATTTGGTTCCTTTCTGTAGCGAGAGGAGGTCTGGGCAGTGTGGAAGTTTCCTTGGGAGATCTATGAGGAGGTTCAGAAGTTGAGAGAACCACGGGGCTGCAGGCCAGTTCGGTGCAATCAGTAGGAAGGTCCCGGGAGTCTGTTCGATCTTCGTGAGAATGGTTGGGAGAAGTTTGAAGGGTGGGAAGAGGTAGGCATAAAGGTTCTTCCACGGGAAGGTTAGAGCGTTGACGGCGCAGGCCTTGTTTTCCAGAATCGGGCTGATAAACTGGGGAAGTTTGGCATTGTGCCTCGTGGCGAATAGGTCGATCATGGGTTTCCCCCAGATGTTGAAGAGAGATTCGCAAATTGATGTCTTGAGGGTCCATTCCCCTGAAGGTGGCTTGTTGCGGGATAGGGCATCCGCAATAACATTCCGGTTTCCTGGAATGTGGAGAGATTGAATGGATGTGTTGAGTTCCTGGCAAAGTTGGAAGATGGCAGAGGTGATCTGGTGTAGGGTTCGAGAACGAGTTCCGCCTTCCTTGCGAATGTAGGCAACAGGGGTTGTGTTGTCTGCCTGGACTTGGACTATTTTTTCTGCTACAAGGTGCCGAAAATGGTCGAGGGCGTTGTAGATGGCTTTCATTTCGAGAATGTTGATGTGATCCGAAGTGTTTGGGGGCCAGATGCCGGCAATCTCGTGATCCAGGAGGTGGGCACCCCATCCTGTTAAGGAGGCATCCGTGAGAAGCAGGAGATCTGGGGTGGGTTTGTGGAGGGATACGGTTTTGGCTAGGTTGGCTTCGTTCATCCACCAACGTAGGCATTCCCATGGGAACTCTTCGTTTGTTGGTAGGGTTGTCCTGGATGTCGGGTGACAGGTGTCCCAGTGGTCGATTCGGTAATGGTGGAAGGGGCGAGTCATCCACCTGCCGTACGGGAGGAGGTTTGCCATGGAATCGAGTTTTCCGATGAAGGAGTTCAGAGTTCTGAGAGAGTGGGATGGTGACTTCAGTAGTTCCCGTCCGTGTAAAAGTAGGTCAGTTTTCCGTTCTGATGAGGGAGTGACAGTGCTTTTGATTAAGTCGAAATCTACTCCTAGGAAGGTGAAATGGTGGGAAGGTGTTAGTCTTGACTTCTTCCAGTTGATCCCCAATCCAAGGCTGTGCAGGAATCGGATTGTGAACATCCTGTTTCGAATGAGTTGTTGGAGATTTGGGTTGTTGAGGAGCCAATCGTCTAGGAAGGCGTTGGCAGTGATTTGGTGGCGATGGAGGTGGCCGAGAACGGGTTTCAGGATGGATGTGAAGATTCGGGGAGCGGCATTTAGTCCAAATGGTAGAGTTTGGAATTCGTAAACTGTTTCTTGATAGAGAAAGCGAAAGTAGTGAAGAGATGCCGGGTGAAGTGGGACGTGAAGGTAGGCATCTTCCAGGTCTATTGAGATGGTCCAATCCATGCTCCTTAGGGAGAGTCGGATGGTTTCGAGAGTTTCCATTTTGAAGTGGCTGTTGTGCATGAATTGATTCAGTGGCTTTAGGTTGAAGATCATTCTGTTTCCGCCCGACTTCTTTGGTCTGAGGAAGATGGAGCTGTAAAAGCCAGGTTTGGAGAGATTTGGGCAGATGCGAATGGCTTCCTTTGCGAGAAGGGTATCGATTTCTAAAGTGAGGGTATCTGAAGGTTTTGTTGCGAATTCCCAGGGAGAAGAAGTTCGAAGGTGGGGATTGTTTGTGAATGTAGGATGAAAGCCATGAGAGATTATGGATAGGACTGTGGTGTCGGACGTGATGCGTTCCCAGGCTTGTTTGAAGAATCGGAGTCGACCGCCTACGGGTCTGTGGTGGGTGTAGTCATTGGCGTCGATGGGATTTGCTTCTGGAAGAAGATGCGGAATATCTGCTGGGATTGTCCGGTTTGGAGCCCCGTTGTATACTTTTGTTGGTTTGGTTGTTTCTGCGTTTAAAGGGTTGGTTGCTGTTACGAAAGGAGTGCGAATTGTTGTAGGAAGGTTTGGGCCGAGTTTTGGCTGACCGTTGTGGAGGAGGGGCGGCCATGTGAAGGCTGTGTTGAGCTTTCCGAAAGGGGAGGCTAGTAGTTGGTTTAGGTTTAGGTTTTCGAGAAATGTCCAGATGAGGTGCCAAAGTTGAGACTAATCCTCTGAAGAGTGTCTCAGTTTCGTGAAGAGGAAGGTTGCGGAGGACATGCTTGGTTTAGGTGTTCAAGTTAGTCGTGGTGCCAAGAGCGATGTCCCGTAGAAGTAAGGTAGAGTTAAATAGAGACCTGGTGAACCAGTTGAAACTGTGAAAGGTGGCGAAGGACATCTTCTTGAACAGTTCAGAGATCAGCAGATGGAGGTGTTTGATGTCATGTTCGCTGGATTCAACTGCGAGTCTCTCGCATAAAGCGTTAATGGCAGTGGCAAGGACGTCAGCTTGGGAGGCGGCACGAAGGCCAAGGCGAAGGATTCTGTCTTTTTTTTTAAGAACAGCAGTGGGAATTTCGGCACGTTTCGGGATGAACATGGCGGTTCCGAAATCCATCTTAGCTTCGGTTGCAAGGAATTCAGATTGATGATAGGTTTCAAACAGCCTTGGGTTTGCAGCGCCATCGCCGGAGGATTGGAAAAACCATGATTCACGGCCAGGGCGAGGAGGTGGTGGTTCTTTGTCTAATTGCAAGGGTTCTCCTTTGCCTAATAAGGATCCGCCGTTCCTGAGTAAGGTGGTAAGAAGCGTAGTGGATTGGCCGATTCGGGCACGTTGTTTGTTGTTTCTTTCCCTGAGTCCAAAGCCAAAACCTGTTGTAAGTCCTCGGTTTACCGTAGAAGCAGGGGTCGGGTCGGGTCGGGCTTATAGAGGTAGTTGTCCGGGATGATGGCTTCCACAGCTTTGAGAAGGTCAAAAATCAGTATGGTTGAGGAATCAGTGTCGCCTTGAAGGGAGTCGTCATATGGGTCGAGTGGTTGACGCTCGAAGCTTACTTGTGGTTGATTGCGGTGGTGTGCGGTAAGTACAGTCGCTGAGTCAAGGCTATCATCAGGATGCAGGACAGCATTGAGCAGGGTCTGAAGGTCGAGTGAAGAGGAAATCCGTCTTTTCTTACTTGATAAGGGTGAAGTAGGGACGGGTGATTTCCGCTTTTGAGAGTCCTTGTCAGAGGATGTAATCCAGTCACGAACATAAGAAGCTTTATGCGTGGAGGGAGCGGGGTTGGATTCGGTCTTGTAAGAAAATTCCTTTTTGGCACGGTGTAAGAGGCGATGGATTTCATCTGGGGAAAGTACATCATGACGACGACTAGGTTGACGTGAGGCAACAGATGAGTGATCCAAAGCCCTCCATGTAGTGAGGGTTCAGGGGAAGAAGACAATGATGATTGTAGATGTTGGCCACATGGAACGGGGGAAGCAGTAGAGACGAGTGGAGCAGCAGACGTTGATGGTTGTGTGGGTGATGGTAAAACAACGATGCTGGGGTCAACAGGGGCAGGGCTAGCCGGAGGCGATGGGCAAGGACAAACAGGAGGGTCCATTATGTTTGGCGAAAGTTTAGTGAAGTTCGCACGTTCGGTGAAGGCTTATTGCGTTTGGCGAAAGTTGTGTGTTCGGCGAAGGCGTGCTCACGTTCGGCGAAGGCTTGCTTGTGTTCGGCGAAGGCTTGCTGCGTTCGGCGAAAGTTGTGTGTTCGGTGAAGGCTTGCTTGTGTTCGGCGAAAGATGAGCGTTCAGTGAAGGCTTCCTACGTTCGGCGAAGGCTTGCTTGCGTTCGGCGAAGGCTTGCTACGTTCGGCGAAAGGGTGTTCGGCGAAGGTCAGCTTGATGGTGAAGTTCCTCTTCCCTTGAACTTGTGGTGAAGGTTGGGGAAGGTCTTCCTTGCTTGGATGAGTTCGGCGTGGCTTGGGGGCTTTCGGCAAACGTCGGGCACTTTCGGTGGGCTGATGTAGCTGAAGAGGCGATCCGTCTTCGACGAGAGCTTGAGGAAAGTGATGGCCATCCGTTGCGCCGGTCACGTTTTATAGGAGGGCTGCGCATTGACGCATGCGCAGTAGGGTTGCGCACTGGTCGTATCTGGAGAGCGAAAAAACCTCAAGCAACTAAAGAGCACTCAGGAACTGAATGCAATCAAATTTACAGGTAGTAGAAATTTTCTACCGACGACTAGAAACTACGGGTTGCTTGGACGAGTCTACTTTAGGAGTTTGGCCACTGGTGATGGGGGAAGGGAGGGAGAAAAGTAGTGAAAGTCAAGTTTTAATCAAGTCGCGCTGCATGTCCATCGATGCTATCTTGGTAGATTACGTTTACACGAACACGGAAATTAAAATCCGTTTAACCGAACTTGCCACGGTTATCAGTTACACGTTTAACCGTTACAACAACTATGTTCAACTGCACATCCTTACTTTTTTCTCATCGTCCCTTGGCCGCCGAGCTTTTTTCATACCTGGACGCCCACAAAATTAAAACATTAGATTCGTTGAACTATTATATGTATACTTTAATTGTTGATTTCCCACGTTTTGAGTCAGCCTAGTATTCACAAGTGCATGGCATTAACAGGCTATACTACGCACCAAGGCTGTTTGCTGTGACGCGCTGATCACGTTACTGGGCTAGTCCACTCAGACGGCCTAATATCCTCTGTTCTTGTTCGTCATTGGCTAACTCATGATGACATCACGGCAAACAGCCGTGGCTCGTGGTATAGGTGCTTTTTCTTGCTCTCGAGTATGTTGCCTCCTCCCAAGTTTTAAATTGGAATGTCTGGTGACCCCAGAAGCAGAATATTTTCAGCCGGTCTGCGACAAGCTTTTTGCAAACTAAAAACGGTCTGCGGGAATAGGGAGGTGTCTGCGGGTAGCAGGAAGGGTGTGAAGATGGAATTTTGCATTGTGTAAAATTTTGAGTTAGGCCTATTTGGCTTCACGAACAAGTTTCTTGCGACAACTTTTTTGTCGACACCGTTGTAGGTTGTTTTAGCTGAACAACTTGAGAATGACCAAACCTATCGTCATGACAATAGCACCATTCAAAAGCTCTCGAAAAAAAGGTTAAAATGGTGTATTTGAACGTCAAAATCGGTCAATTTTTGGCGAAATGATCGAAAAAAGAAGACTTAAGACAGAAAAAAGTATAGGATAAATCATACTGCAACACTGCCAGCCGTACTGCGACTTAGCGTCGCACGTCACTGATTTTGCTACAGGGCTGGTGACCTGCAACCTCTGGCCAGCTGAGCTGCCTCCTACAAGTGGGAGAAATTTACAGCTTCGGGTTGAAATAGGTTAACATAATTTTGAGATTGTTAGCTGAAGCTGATTTTAAAAAATGGCCTATTTTGTCAAGCAAATGCATTTACTATTGTCACCAGTAACCCTAATTTAATTGCTCTAAGTAGCGAGTGGTGACCGCTAGTATGAAGTTTTAATATACACATAGCCCCACACACCTCATACACACTTGTCTTTATTGGCTTATTTTACAGTAACCTTTAATCGATGTCACCCTTTTGAGTTTTAGTTTAAGCAACAATGATACAACATTAATTATTAGCTTAAGTAGCCTACTACAGCATAAGGAAAAACGACAAACAACATTTGAATATACTAGTAAGGTTTCACGTGGACCAAACACTACAGGACCTGAAACCTTATAGGAAAGCTTGTTTGTGTTCTTTTCTTGTTGTGAACTTTGGCTCAGTTAAACCTTACGTTTAACATCAAATGAGTTCATTTTGTTTTCTGATTTTAATAAGTTTAACGACAGAAAATGATTAATCATCAAATGTGCCACTTTTCATCTAAGCATGCCAAATGAGAACAGTAAACAAAGATTCTCGATAAACTTACCTTTCTGACGGGGCTTACAATGCTACTAAAAGCACTGTAGTTGGAAAGTGCCTTCTGCGGTGTCAAAAAGTTTGCAACAGTCCTTGGCTTCAAAATCATCTTTTTATCAGAGTGACACTTATTCGGCAAATTTAAGTTTTTAGCCCGTTTGGGAGTGACAAAATTGTCTGTCAGGTGTTTGGTAAGTTGCAATTTTGGAAGCGACGTTGTTTGACCAGATGTTAGTTCTTTTAGAGGGGAAGCATGAGGTTTACTGTAAGGTGGTAAAATAAAACGAAACGATGTTTGACATTCCTTGTTTTCTTTGCCACTCTCACAGTCACTACCATCATCATGGCATGAGCTGCAGAAATCCTCAGAAGCCACAGTTGGGGATAGGGGTAAACTGCCTACGGCTTGATCGATCACGGCATGCTGGAAATGTAGCTCCAGATTTCGCTTAACTTTCTCCAAAATTTGACCATTCCGAGTTTTGTGAAGTTCATTTACTTTGTTCACTTGTCTAATTTCCAAACTGTTCAGAGTCGATTCACCAATACCTTCAATGCAAGGAATTTCAGCAGTAAATGGAGCAGCTTTGTTATCTTCGATATACTGACTTTCACTTTGCGACGAACAGTCGTCTTCCAAACCACACCTTGAGAGTACCGACTTAAACGGCTTATGACTGCAGCCGGCCTTTTCACACCTACATTTGTATTCATCAGCAGGTATGCTAATATATTTATCAATAGACTGGCCTTCTACAACCACAGCATGAGGGGTTTCCGAAAGAGCAATCATTTGGTGAGGTTTGAAGGTGGCATTTTCTATATCCAATTTAACTGACGTCCTGTGAATTTTTCTTTCCCTTCTAAGTGTAACGTTCACGAATGTACTGTGGCTACTTTCGCAATCATCGTCCGAATACGGTACAGAAGGTTCAACCTCCTTAGATGAACTTACTAAAATTTCATTTTCATGCTCGAAGGGAGGCGGACCATTTATCTTAATGGATTTTGTAGAAGGCTTTTCTTTTGAGAAATCTTCTACAGAATAAGATTTTGTAGAAAGTAAGACTTGTCGCAATTCAGTTGGACAATCCAACGACGGTTCATCAAAATAAGTTTTTGATGAAATTTCTGGATTGTCTCCACAAACTTGCCCGCCTCCAGAAAGATGATCAACTGATATATCATTGTTATTACTGCAGAATTCAAAGCCATGGTTGCTTTGACATTTTTCAGACAATTTTAAACTCCCTAATGATTCTTCTAACAAACTAGGTTTGCTCAATGAACTAGATTCACACAGTGAACCCATTTTTGCAAGCGAACTCGTATCGTCTGTGCTTACAGAACTGTTTCCACAAATTGATTCCACAAAACTCGTACCGATTTCTAAACTTGAGTCGGGCACTGAACTATCTGAAGTTGAATACTTGAATCCCGTGTTTAGTTTGTTCAATTTATGGAGGCCACCACTTTTATTTTTCTGAACAGTTTCTACCAATTCTGCATTACTTAAATCCGGTAACTGTGGGCAAACAATTAGTTCTTCCAACTTGTCAACCAGAGATTCATGTAAGTACTGAACACAACTTCCCACAACATCTGTTATGGTGCACCGTTCATTTTCCCTTGCACATTCGCCTTCAGGGAAATCGTCATGAGCTGCAGAATCTTGATTTCCGGTGCTCAAAGGACTCTCCACGGTACTATTCAAAGAAAGTTCACTAACAGGACTTAAACTAATTGAGCAACTTGACAAAACACTTTTCCGATCCAAACTGCTCATTTGACTACTACACAGCACAGTAGTCCGTCGTTTGCAACGAACTTCTACTTCCTGTAATTCTTCTTCTGTTACTGTTCCCCAAAATACTTCACTATCATCACTCTCCCCAGCTGTTGTTATTGACGGTTCTTCATACATGATTCAATCTGCAAGAAAGCAAAGGGTAGTTTTTAAATCTTTGAATGCGCAATGGAAGAGAATTAACATAGTCCTCGGCCACGCAGGTTTTTTTTTTTTGATTAACCATAACTTTTTTTTTTGTAATAGACAGTGCTGGCAGCCAATGTCTTACTTCATGTAGCCTAGGGATCGACCGATATTAGTTTTTCCCGATCTGATCCGGATGAAGGGTAAAGCAATCCGATACTGATATTTTATACGACTACTGTAAAATTTTAATTTCCATACAGATGCTGCTTCAGTTTCTGGTTTTGCATGGGTTCCAACAGAGAAATTTTGCTTGTAAACCTAGGATTTTTTCCAGCCACAATTCTATTAGGTTGAAAATAATTTA